>CM043111.1:68190665-68286471 GCA_023701765.1 Hylyphantes graminicola | reverse complement strand
CATTTTTGGGCGCCGTCAGTCGCCCAAATAGGCACCCCTTTAACTTTTTAAACAATTAACTTTTTAACAGTTATTTAACAATAATACGTAATTGTTAATTTATTTTCCCTCAGTAGCTTTTCATAGGGGCTACTTTCGCCCAAAATGGCATCATGTGAATGGCAGATTTTATAATAAACAACAGAAGCTTAAACTGGTATATAGAACATACTGGTATTTTTATTTAAAAAATAAGGGGAATCTTTCAAACCCCTCCTAAAAAAAGCTTTGTCCTCTCTCAACAGACGAGTGAGTACTTTTCGCTGGGTCACTCTCTGCGGGGGTCCAATTATGTCCCCTTATTTTATAACCCCCTTTAGCTAGTCAAGCAAGCATTCTGAGTATGGGATTTCGTAAGATAAGACTTTCTTTGAACGGTGACGATTGGGATCACTCGAACTTGGGTTCGTCCAGACAAATTGTAGAGTCGATGTTTAGGTTATAAAATGTGGCTGCGAATGACGCTTACTCTTAAGTCTTATTTCTTATTGTTGTAGCTAGACATGCTTAGGGTCGGCTTGCTCTTTCATGCATGTCTAAAGAGGTTTCAGTAGCATTTTTGAAGAGGTTAGATTTCCCTAACGAATGTCAGAACGATGCGGCGTAATACTTTTTTTACTTTTTAGAAATTTTTTTAATAGTATTTTTAAGATCAGACATATTTTATCCACAGTTTTCTAATTTTTATTTGTTATAGCACGTTTTTCTTATATTTACAGACCATGCAAGACTGTCTTAAAAATTGCACATCACACTATTAAAAAACTGTACTAAAACAATGCAACAATGACAATATAGTAACTTAATTTAAAAGTGCTATTGATTATCAAGTGATATTCAGAATCGGGCATGAAAACCCAGTTTTTATGTTCAGTACCGGAACAATTTGCAAATGATGACATTATAAATTAGTTTCTTACTTGTCGAGAGAATTTAAAAACTAGAAAACGTTAATAATACAGTATTTTCAATAAGTTTCGAAAAGAAAGGGGGAAATTAATAATATGGGGGAAAATTATATTATTTATTCTCTAAAAATATTCTTTTTCTTTCAATTTATCTGGCTTTCATAAATGAATTTATTACATTTACTTATACTAAATTTCTTTTATAAAATCACTATTTCAGATTTTCTTTTTAATATTAATAAAATATTAAGATTTATAAACCAATGACCCCTTCTCCCATATTGTACATTCAAAACAGCACTGGTTAGCGACATAATTACATTTCTACGAATGTCATTTGTTTATTAGCTGCACAAATAGTTCAGTAAATAACCTATATTTAATTTTTGAAAGTGCCGCCCACTGGCCCACCCACGCGACGGCCCTGACAGCCAAAAGTCAGTTGAAATTGCGGTACATTTTAAACATGTGTATCTTTTGACAGCAGTTTGTTTAATACCTTTTGCCTTAGCTTATTCTTATTTTTTATAGCTGTGAATAATTTTTACCATTATCTCTTTATGCTGAATCATCATTAATTGCAATTTTTAATTACCAACAATTACAGTTACCCGATCAGCAAAAAAACAATCATTTAACAAAGATATAATCAGTATGGAAGGCTTGCCAGTTTTAGTTACGTAACCATAAAGCATCTAACTGAAATTAAGAAAACTTCGAATGAAAGTGATATTATTTTCAGCGACTTATTTGCAAATTAATTACCAACCCTATTGGAAATTCCCATAAAAAAAACAATAAAAATTTTTAGTGTGTTATGGCCCCAATAAAATTTTATTGGACCAATAAAATTTTACGGGACCCGTAAAATTCTATTGGTTTGCAAAATTTTATTGGGGCCATAACACACTAAAAAGTTTATTGGTTTTATTCCCATAGAATTTTATTGGACCAATAAAATTTTATGGGACCCTTAAAATTCTATTGGTTTTCAAAATTTTATTGGGGCCATAACACACTAAAATAATTTATTGGTTTTATTCCCAATAAACTTCAATGGGACCAGTAAAAAAACGCCCATAAAACCTACGGGTTGTAGACCTATAAAATGTTTGGGTATATGGACCCATACTTTTCAGGTCCAGTTAGCAGGGTTGTTATGATTTTACCCGTCCTGAAAAACCAAATGTGTTTTTTTTTTTCATGTTTTTTTTTTCAAAGTGAGTTTTTAAAAAAACCCACTTAAAAAAATCAGGAAAAAAATCAATTGGGCAATTGAACCTAAAATTGCCCTTACTGGAAATTAATAAAAAATAAAGTTAAACCTTTTTGTAAGAAACAAAGAAATAATTACGTCATATAATTTTCAATTAATATATTATTATTATTAGTAATATACTTTTACTTTTTGTACCTTTAATTTTTAAAATACATTTACCAATTTAAATTTGTACTAATTATAAAACAATTAAATCTTTTTTTATTTTAATTTAAATTTCTGTAGATACAATGTTCTAAAATATATAATATTTGTTTACACAGACACAAACAAGACTTGGTCCTAAACAATGCAGTTTAAAATTTAAATGTAGTACATATTTAAATAACATTTAAATACACTTGTATTAGTTTTTTATTATTTTAATTTAAATTACAATGTTCTTGATTATCTCTATAACATTCACTATAAATTCTGTTAGTTTCGAAATATCTAATAAATAATAAAAACTTCCCTTAATAAACCTCAAGCACCTGAAAAGAAGGAACCACAATACTGAAAAAAACACACCGAAAACCATGAAAAAAAACCCTAAAACCCCAAGTGGGTTTTTCATTAAAAACACTGAGTTTTTTGCAACCCTATCAGTAAGTGTGTATTATCTATAGGTATCTTCAAAATAAAATATCATAAAAATTCAATTAATAGATTATTTTAATTGAATTACACAAAACTTTTCAGCAAATGCAATTTTTTTTATTGAATTGCAATGCCTTAAGAACTTTTTAATTTAATATATCATTCGCTCTTTTGCATACTCTCTCTCTCTCTGTTCTTGGATAGTGCAACTAAAAAAATTTAAAGAAATATAGGTGGTATGCTATAGCACTTAAAAACGGAACAGCTAGGATATGGCCGGTCTCGATTTGCAATGTGTGTCAAGTCGCCAAGCAACAAAAATGCTCAATTGCGGTAAACATTCTCTTTCACATTTTATGCAACTCAATAGACAAACAAAACCCTACGCTAAAATTTCCAAGCTCGCCAAATGTCGCCAATAGACACACCGACCATTATATCCTAGCTGTTAAGATGTACTTAATTGGGGAATGATTTTAAAAGCTTTATTGTCAAACGAAGAGAAAAATATTTAGTTTAAAAAATCTTAAGAATTGGGTTAAAAAAGTTTTATATTTTACCACATTATAAACAATTTATTTACATTTTACAATACAAACATCAAATACATACATGAATCCATTAAAGGTTTTATGATCAAATAAATACAAATTATTATTAAGTGAGTTAAGAGTTCTAAATTCAAGGATTCAATTAATATTTTAGGAGTTTCAATTAAAGTTTTGGTTTACATTTTGAATTCTTGAAACATATCACAGGCAAATGGGACAAAAGCATTTTCTGCTCACGAAAAATGGATGTGCTTCCGTACTTGGGCCGCTGACTTTATGTAAACATACCATGCTTGGCAAACATTTTCGGCTACCGCAGAGTGGCGGTTGTTTTTTCCCTTTCCATGCGGTGCATTTGAGAACTTCTGATATACAACATTTGATTAAAATTCATGTTAACGTAACTTATGCTATTAGAAGTGAAATTTAGAAGTTGTTATGCTTTTACCCAGCAAGTTAAAAATCATGCACAAGTTGTTGTGGTTGAATTTGCGTTTGTTTTGATTATGTTTAGTTACGGTTACAGTTAATAGTACTAAAGCTAAAATACTATAAAAACTAGAAGTTTTATGAGTAAACATAGTGATTTTTTTTAGCAAAATCAATGTTTAAAAGCATATTTTTTTTACAAAAGGGGTTTTACATAAATTAGTTTGTGTGCTATTTACTGAAATATTTGCAATTTTTTAGTGTTTTTTATAAGCAAGCCTTAGGTGAAGCACGAGACCCAGGGACTGTTAAAAAAAATTACCAAGTATACATGACTTTAAATTATAAAATTTGTTGAAAATAGAAAAAAATATTGATTTCAAACAAATTGTATGTTTTATTTTAAATTTTAATTTAATTTTAATTTTAATTAAAATTTTTATTTGAATTTTTCATTTTTTTTATTTGAAGTATCTTAACTTTTTATCATTAAAATATTGAAGTATATATTTGAATTAAAAATATTAAAGTGCATATTTCATGAAAAAAATATTTTAACAAAAAATAAACATTTTATTATAAAAAAAAATTAAAAATAAATACAGAAAAACACATAAACATGAAATTCATATCATACTTTATTGAAACCATAAAAATTGAACTTGTTCAATGACACTTTTAATGATTCTGTAAAGTTCTTTATTTTCCTTATAAAACATTTTATTGGTCCAATAACACGTTTTACCAGTCCCATGAATGTTTTAATGGTCCAATAAAAACTTTTAATGGTGTAACAAAACCTTTTACTGGTCTAATAAAACATTTTAATGGTCCCATAAAACATTTTACTGGCCCCATAAACGTTTTAAGGGTCCAGTAAAACGCTTTACAGGCCCCATAAAACGTTTTACTGGTCCAATAAAAGGTTTTGCTGGTCCAATAAAACATTTTACTGGTCCCGTAAAAAAATTTATTGGTCCAATAAAATCTATTGGTTCCCATAGAATATTTTATGGGTCCCATAGAATATTTTATGGGTCCCATAAAATATTTTATTGGTCCATTAAAAAATTTCCAATAGGGAAGTTTAATGATGTAGAACAAAATTGCAAAACTTCCTATACAAAAAGAAACAAATTTCTTAAATTCGCCATGTCAGAAAGTACAGCTGGGGAAAAAAAAACGAATCACCCCTCGTTTCTCGGCTGCTATTGATCATGGAATTTTGTGTAAGGTGTCAATATTCAGGAAATAGCGTGAGGAATTGGGAACTGGCAACAAAAATTGTAATAGGGGTCGTCTACATATTAAAATGAGTATTAACTTTGAAAATTCCAAAAGCAACACCCATTTTTTTTACATAAAAATGTTCAGCACCCTCAAAATACCCCATGTATAAAAAAGAATTATGTATTTTGCATTATTTGCTGAGATATTAAAGCCTTAATTTTGAACTCGGTTAGGGGCACATCTCCTAAGTGAAAAAAAGTAATATTTTGGTTGTGTCTTTTTAAAACGACAAGCTAAAAAAGGGTTAGCATAATCTCGCCAACGGATGCTAGAATTTAACTTTCTTCAGTAATATTGGGATTTTTCGAATGTTTTTTTTTTATTTTTTAAATTTTGGATTTTAAAGAAATAAAATAAAGGCTAGATGATGAAAAGTTTTAATTTTGAATTAAGTCGCATATACGGTTATTTTTAACGAACAGATTTTCAAATGCTATTAGTTACAATCAGATTGAAAAACATGATTATTACACTTATACTTTAAACTTTTTATGCACATTTTTGCTTCATTCGTAAACATTGTTGCAGAAATTTTGTTTAAAATTCGTCACACTCTATCGGTAATATCGGCCCAGTGGCTTGGTGGTAGTGCTTATTTCGCATTGCCACGCCACAGGTCCGGGGATCGAATATCGGATTGGACGAGGTTGACCCATCCTTTCATCCCTTAAGTGGGTCGATAAATTGGGGATCAAGCATGCTTGGGGAACTAAATGCTGGGGGTTCCGCGTGAGCCTTTCCACATTACCGGGACATATGCCTTGCATCCCAGAGCCCTTGTATCATGGAAGCTGAAATGGGCACGGTAGGCCCTGGCCCACTTATTCGCTGTTGCTCCGAGGAGTTCTAGTTTTTATCGGTAAACCACGTATTGCAAATTGAGGGTTAAATATAACACGATATTTAAGGAAAGCAAAGTAAAATTATTCAGAATGATTTGGTAAAGATTTTTAACCAACGCAGTAGGCAATAATCATTTAAAAAAATTAATGTGGTAACAATCAAATGTATTTAAAACCGAATTCCAGTAATATTCTAAAGTATTTAATTTTTAATATTAAACACACTTTTTGAAATTGTATTGGAAATAACAAACATTTAAAAATATAGTAACCGATATCACTTAATGTTAATTATACAAACAAAATACATTGTATGCACTTGAAATAAGAAAAGATATTTAGACATTTGACAGAAATCGATAATTTGAATAAACATTTACTGACAAACGCTTTTTAATCACCAAACGATAATGCAATTTAGGATCAAATTTGCCGAGTAATTTTTTACACGGTCCCTTAAATTCGTTTTTTTTCAGTTTTTTTACAATAACTCGGCAAATAATTGTTATTGAATTAAAAAAAAATTCGGGATTTTGGTTCTACTTGATCTACTTTATCGATTTATGCGAGAAAAAAAATAGGGTTGCTATTCATGTTTTATTTTTTCTTATTTAAATTTAAATAAAAAATTATTAAAAATGTAAAATTGATGAAAGAACATGTGTGATTTGTTTTTGGAAAATTAAGAAGTATATAATGAAAAAAAAAAATCTTTGTTAAATTAATTTTATTTGTAGAGGTATGAATAAAAGTTTGTGGAACTTTTTTAACATTATGGGCGTTCAACTTTGAATACTTATATCTCAGCAAATAATGCAGAATAAGTAATTCTTTTTTTATATATGGGGTATTTTGAAGGTGCTGAACATTTTTATGCAAAAAAAATTGGGTGTTGCCATTGGAATTTTCAAAGTTGGTACTCATTTTAATATGTAGACGACCCCTATTACAATTTTTGTTGCCAGTTCTCAATTCCTCACGCTATTTCCTGAAGATTGACACCTTACACAAAATTCCTTGATCGATACCAGCCGAGAAACGAGGGGCGATTCGTTTTTTTTTTTCCCCAGCTGTACAACATAGATAATGTAAGTACTATAAAGAGTTTCGTTACAAGGATGATAAAGTAGATTTTAAAGCTGTATATATGATAAGCAAAGTAAGTTCTTTTTTAAAAAAATACACTTATCTAAAACTACAATTACCAAAACCACTTATTAGAATCTTGTGCAGATATTACACTTCGTGACAATTTTCCTGGTAGTTCTCTTTCCTATTAATATCCAGTATTTTCTCCTCACTATATTAAGGAGAATCGAAACTCCACAATGAGAGTTTTTCTCAAAATGAAAACGCATGAGTCTAAACACACTTATGATTGGCAGGTATCAGAACTGGTTTTCGAAAGTCCTCTTTTTTTTCCCTATCAGATAATTTGTGTATTCACCCTAAAAAAAGCTTTTACCCTCTGTATATATTGATAGATTTTTAAGCTTCTTGTGATTTAGAATTAAATTAAATTCTTGCTGAATAATTTTCGTAACCATCAACTCAGCCTTTTTATATTCTAATGCTGAGATTTCTCGAAAATTTCGACTTTCTTTGTAAGAAGTGGAATTTCTAATAATCCTGCAAGTCCAACATATCATTCGAATGATCTTTTCATAGTTTGAGAAGTACTTGTAGTACCAGTTAGTAAATCTTAGGTAATTAACGTTATAGAAAAGCAGACAACATTCCAATTTCATTAAGACAAATTTTCCATTAAGTTTACGGGCTCCTAGCAAGCCGGGACTATACTGCTAGGTTATTTCATACATTTTTTTTGGAGTGAATTTTACTTTACGATGATTTTAATAGTTTCTTTATGACAAAACACATTATTTACTTCTTTTAAATAACAATTGAAATTTTCATATTTCGACTTAATGACAACGCACACTATTTACTTATTCTAAATAAATAAACACATATTATTTTTCTCATCTAACGATAAATAAAGGGTTCAGAATACAAGCGAACCATCCACTTGTTATCATTTTCGAGTTAGCAGAGTCGCATTATCATCTATGTAGAATTTCAGTGCAATAATGAAAAAAAAAATCATAGTACAGATAACAGCTAGGAGGCAACAGCAGTTAAAGAAATGTTTTCAATTGCTACTGCAACAAATAAGCATTTTTTGGACTTGGTTCACTTGTATTATGAGCCCTTCAAATAAGTGCGACCTCAACTTGGCGAGAAAAAAATCGTAAGCTATTAATTCCAAATTTATCCCGTCCAAATTTACAGTCCATTTTGAACATTTCCAAAAAATATTCAAATTCAAAATCCCATTACTCTAGAAGGAAAGGGCCAATAACTTGGAGACACAGTTGTAAATTCACTTCAAATATTGCAGTTTTAGAACCAGGTTAAGAAATAAACGGCATCATTGAGAAATGAAGATATACAAATGAATATAAAGGAAAAAGTAAGTTAGGTGCCATGGATTTGTAACCTGGGTTTATAATTACAATATCCAAAGTATATTTACAACTGTGTCTCCAAGTTGTGGACCCTTTCCTTCTAGAGTAATGGGATTTTGCATTTGAATATTTTTTTTGGAAATGTTCTAAATGGACTGAACAAAATTTACTATTATAAACAAAGTAAGTGAGTTGCCATAGGTTTTTTTTTACCTGGGTCTAAAACTACAATATTTGAAGCGTATTTACAACTGTGTCTCCAAGTTATTGACTCTTGCCTTCTCGAGTAATCGACCTTTGAATATGGCCTGTTTTCGAAAATGGTCATCTTTGAGACTCAGTAACTACCAAAGTAAAGGGCCACCCATTGTGTTCTATATTTTTCTATGTACTACCCTAGTGTGTGCAACTACTCCAGCCATGAGTGCCCCACCAAAATAATTATGCTGACATGTACCTAGTATCAAGTAGTGTCCATATAAAAAAAATCATGGAATACACTCATGGCTTTAGAAGTAGAAGGATGATATTGTACACCATTGGTCCATTACCTCGAACTTTGACCTCCTCTCAAGGTCAAACAAGTCTGATTAAAGAGAAACGGGAATTTACTTTTTCTTATCATATTACTACTAACGTATCCTGAAAGTTTCAAGAAAATCGAAGATATCAACTATCACGCCCCTATTCAATTTGACCTAGTTAAAAAAAAATGGCTCTTGAACCATGCGCTTACCTAATTGTTTTGAGGTACATTATTTTCGTATTTTCAATTCTTAAATACAGTTATTTCCATTAATTAAATTTAGTTTTCAATTTGTATTTGAATTGCATAAAAGAAATTTAGTTTATAACACAGGCATGTAGTATGTTTCAATTAAGAATAAAAATCGCTTCTTCATATTTGTTGATCATATCATTTTAACACGTACATATTTCATTTTTTTTACATCCCTAGGAAAATTATAACAAGTCGTTTGTAACAGTAACATCCTTTTATTCTAAGCACTAAATACTTAAGTTGCCGAAGTTGTGAACTTCATTAACTTTCTTTTGAAAACTTAATTAAATTAAAAATGGTCAGAAGTTGTATCAAACTCTCTCACTCAAAAGATTTTTTAATGCAGCATGCATAATGATTTCAAGCCTCCATCTTTCCTTTAAAAGAGCTAACTACACCTAAAATACTCTATCTTAAAAAAAAAAATCATTATTTTTTTTTGTTTTTAAAATTTTAAGTTTTAGGAGAGATCATATAGTTAACAAAAACCAAAAAATCGAAATTTTGAAACCAGTATTTTCTGATAGATGGAAGCCCAATCTATCAAATAAGACCAATTTTGTATCGATCAATTAATTATTTCTTATAAAAAATTAAAATTATAAAAATGAACAAATGTGCCACACCTCCTTTGAATTACTAATTGTATGCTTGTATTATTAGTGTATTATATTATAAAATAAGATTTTTTTATGTTGATTTTTTTTAAAAATATTCACTGGCTCAATGTAAGAAAAAATTGCTGACGGTTAACATGAAATTCGGTTAACACGAAATGTTTCGGTGGTCTCTTCGAGTTCGTGTTATGTTGTATTGTTATGTTGTATCGTGTTATGTTGTTGTATTTGTTTTTCACGTTTTTCTCAAAACTATAATTTTCAACACATAGGTACAATTTTCCCTAAATCTATTAAATATTTCTCAATATTTTTATGTGTGTTATAAAACCATTTTCGATCTTTATTTTCAGGAAATCTTATGTGACAAGAATGAAGATTGACTGTTTCGGACAATCAACTGTTTTGGACAATCAACGGATCTAATGTGACAAGGACTGTTTCCGGCCGTCGATGTATGGAACAAGAGTCCAACGCATGGTGACGAATAAGAAGCCCAACTACCTGACAAGGCCTTTTCCGGAATATGACTTTTTCAAGGACAAGTAAACTGTTTGTTTCTCTTGTACTTGTTGAACTTTTAGGTGGACATCTTTCATCAGTGGAATAAGACTTGTATGCTTGCAAGTTGTGATTCTGTCGACTGTGGTGCATCAGAATATATCCAAAATTTTTCTTTTTCACTAGTATGTTGTAATTTGTAAATAGTATGTGAGGAAGCATTTGAAAAGTATGAAAGTTGATGATGGTTAAGTGTGATTATTGGATTAAACTGGATGTACTTTTTGTCGAGGAGAAATTAGGTTTATGTAATTTCAAGCCTGCCAACTCCTCAATCACAAAGCAAATTTGACTTATTCTATTTTTCGTGAATTTCGGATGTTAGTTGATAAAATGGTTCGTATTAACTAGAGATTTTTGCGTTGTTCTGTTCTATTACTAATTAAATTGTTTAAATGTTTTTCTTCACCAGTGCGTTGAGGAGGGGCATTGTTACTCGGATCAACACACTCGTGAAAAGGATGTTTGTTAACGTTTCATTGATAAAGTTGAGTTGTATCAGTGTTATGATCAGCTCATGAAATTGTTAAATAAATTTGTTATATTGATATTTAATTAAAGGAAAATTAATATGTTCTTTTTTAACTGAGATAACCTATAAATTATTAAACGATTTTTGTAATTTATTTTTCGATCGATTTATTATTAATAGTTTTTAAATGGATGCAAGTTTTAATGAAACTAAAGTGAAGAGGATATTAGAATGTTCTAGACATAGGAAGCGGGTTACATAAAAAGATTATTTTTCCTTTCACGCTAGCTCTCTCTCTCTAAACTCTTTTTCAGAAATTGTTGTGTTGTTTTCTTTTAAATGTTTAATATAGAATTAATGCTGTGTTTGGCGCCTTTTTACCTGTTAAACACAACTGTCGTTTGAAAGAAGGTTAAGTGACAGATTCTGTTACAAACCTACTTGTTAATTTACATTTCCTATTATTTTAAGTGCATTTTTGAGTAGTTTTTTTTTTTTGGAAGAGTAGTTTTATTTTTTTCGAAAGAGAGAGTTTTTTGAGTAGTTTTATTTTTTTCGAAAAGTCAGTAGATATCAGTTAAACAGATGTCAATTCATTCAACTGACATCACTTAAAAATGTCAGTTCATTTCGACTAACATCACTTGAGGTGACATCCATTTCATGTGAGATTTGGAACAGACATCAGTTGAATTGAACTGACATTAGTAGAACTGACATCTGCTCCAAAGCTCAATTTTAATTAGAAAATATTTTTTAAAAAAACTTTCAAATCAAAATTTTGAAATTTGTATCATTTTTTTTTTTTTTTGAAAAAAAGTTCTTAAAATAATTTCTAATGAAAATTGTGCTTAGAAATTAGATATAAGTCTTTGTTTATACATATTTGTACAATTTAAAGTCAATTTCTTGGTTATTTCTTCAATTTTGACCTCTGAATGTGGCGCCTAATTCAAATGTTTTCAAATATTGTATAGTTTTCAATAGTTTCAAATAGTTTTATGTTTGTTATCATTTATTTTAGTTTAGGCTAAAGTTTCATAAATTTTAAAATTTGTTTTATAATAAATAAATCTTATATAATTATTACATATAAAAAATTATACTACTTATATATTGAGTAGTTAAAAAATAATATGAAATTGAAAACAATGCTTTGTAGTACCTTCTTCGCACATTTTTAAGACTCCTATGACCCCTTAATGAAAAATTGTAATCGATAGCCTGGCTGTCAAAGCGTTAAATAGATGCAGGAAAAAAATGTCAAGAACTATCAGTTTCTTCCTTATTTTCAATAACAAGAGAGCTATACCAATCGATTATTTTTCGAGTTTCCTCCAAATAGCACATGAAGCAATACTGCGCGAAACCCGCTGCGTACTACTGCGATATCCAGACCGCCAGAGTAGTGTGTTGTGGCCGGTCATATGAACGTCGTCACTCCGATTTTTTTTTTACCGGAACAGCAGTTTAAAAATGGTTTTAATGGCCACGTGAGCGAGACGACCGCATCAGCTGATAATATGAAGGACTTTTGCGGAATCTTTTCTCGGACGTGTTTACGTTCCGTTTCGTAAAAGATTGTGATGCGAAAATATAAGTTGATGTTATTTTTGGCAGCCAGTTTTTTTTTAAAAATCTTGGTAAGTGAAATTTTTGATTTATCTATGCAAGTGCGTCTGAAGTTACGTTGTAATTATGATTTTGTTTTGATTATATCATAAAACAACTGTTTGCTAACTAAGTTTCATCTTTAACTAGTGACCACCTGTTGGTTGCACAATTTAAACATATAATATGGAAAGTCAATTTTATTACTGCCTCAACTTATTTGTAAGATGATTATTTTACAAGCTTGTAATAATACAAATATCAAATTGTTTGCAAATCGCTATTTATACGATTTCGTATGGTTTTGTAATACTGTGTATTTTATTACACTAAATACAAATTGATAATAATGAGTCCAAACTCTCCATGTTGATGAAGATGGTGCACGTTATGTCACAATGTCGACACCTTGGCCATTTAATCGCTGTACAAAATTACAAGTATATATAAAGTAAGTATTAAAATAATTGCTTTTTTAGGTATACCAGAAAAAAAATCATTATATTTAATAGATTTATAAGGTGCTTGATTTCCATTAATTAATGTATTTAAACTTTCGTATTCCTTTAGTTCCTTTGTCCTTAGTTTTTGATGTTTAAACCCTTTTACATCAAAAACGGCCCAGGGTGGTCGTACAACAGAGGGATTCGATAATGATATTAACATCGCCAATTACGCGGAAACAATAACGCTACATAGCGAAAATTTTAAGGTATCATCTGCAAACAAAGTTTGCAATCTTTAGTAGTATTTTTTATCCTACTTTCATTTTTTTTTTAATTTGAAAGAATTAAAAAAAATGGAAAGTAGCTGTTGACATCGTATGAATTTAAATTCGTTCATCTGCCTAATTCAAATTTTCAAATTCGGCTCTACCCGTCCGAATTTAAAAATTGTTATTTTTTTATCACTTCAAAAAGATATGACATCAGATAGTTATTTTGATACCTTTTTTTACCGCCTACCTGTACGCTCAGAAATCCGTTTTTCCTTTAAAATTTATATTAAACCATATCTAATACTTTTTTTTTGGTATATATGGATACGCATTTTTCCTCTCATATGTCCTAAGGCAGCCTGTTTTAACTTCAGTTTTAACAAAGCGATTATATGTTTTGGTTACAATGGGAAATATAGCTATGTTTTATATCTTGTAATGGTATGTGTGTTTATCCGTACTATAAATACTTAAGTGACTACTAAGGTTGAAGGAAAGTTGGGCTGTGCTAGTTCTTTCAGAAGTTCTCTTTTTGATATATATTAATGGAGTTAAAACTATGTTTTTTATAACAACGTGCAAAAAAGTTCACTTTTTTATATCATATTCATTCATAAATCGTTGCGAAAATGACACTTTTCATGCTTGCGTCACAGACAGTGTGCGAAAATTTGGTTTTCGGCACTAGTGTGGTAAAGTGAATAAGAGTATCTGATTTTTAGAAAAGCAAAATGATGTCATGAATATCTCCATGGAAACTAAATTTTCACGAAACTCAGTTAATTCTATTGGTTCATTACTTCATTTTCTAATCTCCATGGAAACTAAAAGTATTACAAAAATTATTAGAGGAAATGAAATAAGATAAAAGTAAGAACACAAATTTCACTCCAAACAATACTTTTCTGGGAGAAGATTCGACCAAACTTCCTTAGCTGCCTTGTTAATTTAATCTGGAAGTTGGTCGAACATCATTTCAAATTCATTTTCACCTATGTTCGGTAGCACTAATTAATCTAAATACTATTTTTATTCAAAATAGAAAAGTATTTTACAACTTTTCTTTCACTACTTTGCATTTTCGAATATCTCCATGGAAACTAAAGGATGTCATGAAAATCACTCATTGGTAATACTTTTTTGCACGTCATTATAAAAAATATTGTAAGCAAGCACGTTCCGAATAATACTTTATTAAGCTCGTGCCATAATTTCACTCGCTCGTACCTCGCTCGTGAAATAAAAGCCACTCGCTTAATAAAGTATCAGTTTCGGAACTAGTTGCTTAAATAACTATTTTATAATTGCGTGAAAAAAAGCCGACTTTTACATTATAATTTCAATATCAGACGCGTGCACAAAACTAGACTTTTTGAAACAGTGAAAAAAAGTACTTTTTTTCACCCAAAAGCAGCGAAAAAAAGACTTTGTCGCACTCTTTTTAGAAGATGCCATCATTTCAAGTAAAATTTCGATATGATAATACTCATAAAATCTAAAGATTTATCGATCTGCTGTATTCAAAAATATTATGCGCGTGAATCATTTTTGAATCAATGATTTTTTTTTCTCGCGATGGGAATATTTCTTAAGTCACGCCCTTCGAACTGCGAGTTCATTGGTTGCTTTCTTTGACAAAATGTTGAAACAGGCTTATTGGTTTTTTAGAAGCGTCACGCGCTCCGAACTGCGAGATCATTGGTTGTTTTCCTTGACATCTCTTAGTCTATTTTAGTCTAATTAGCACGTGAATTATTTTTGAACCAATGAGATTTGATTTTTTTTCACGCAATTATAAAAAATAGTGTATGAAACGCGTGCGAAAAGTAAACTTTTTAAAACACGTGTCTTTATTTCACTCGCTCGTACCTCGCTCGTGAAATAAAATCCACTTGTTTTAAAAAGCATTACTTTTCGCACTAGTTGCATAAATATCTATTTTATAATTGCGTGAAAAAAAATCCGACTTTTACATTATAATTTCAAGATCAGACGCGTGCGAAAAGTTAGACTATTTGAAACAGTGAAAAAAAAGTACTTTTTTCACCCAAAAGCAGTGAAAAAAATACTTTTTTTCACTTTTTTCATAAGATGCCAACGTTTCAAGTTAAAATTTCTATTTCATAATATTAATAAAATCCAGATATTTATAGATCTGCTTTTATTTAAAGATATAAATGCGCGTGAAATATTTTAGGAACAATGATACTTTTTTTTCACACAATTATAAAAAATATTGTATGAAACACGTGTTATTATTTCACAAGCTCGTACCTCGCTCGTGAAATAAAATCCACTAGTTTTAAAAAGCATTACTTTTCACACTTGTTACATAAATAACTATTTTCATAACTCAATTTGTTGCGACTTAGAAACGCAAAAAAATCGTTGCTTCGAATCGTTGTTCGTTTATAAATATCATATGATTTATAAACTTTATAGGAGTTGCCTATTATAATAAAGAAATAATATGAAATCGGATGAAACGCTTGCCTTATTTTAAAAGTATTAATACACTGACCGATCCATATCTCTCTATATTAAAAAAAGTAAGCTTTTTTTTATCTGTACGGCGCAATTTTTTGAGTGCAACTCCAATTTTTTTTACTGAAGGTCTCAATTGGTCTAAGTGTCATGTCCAAAAAATAATTAAAAAAAAATCCAATTAGTTTTTCAATTAAAAATTAAAGAATGGCTTTTTTTTTTACTGAATGCGAAAAAAAATTGGCTTCTATGATTTTTCTGAATTTTTAGTATTTTGTAGACTTTTTATGTATGAACAAATTGCTAATTGCATATATATCCAATATATTACTGGTTTGAAAGTTATGGGTTTTATATTTTATTTTTTGTTTTTTACAGTCATGCTCTTTGATCTGAACGGCACAATTTTCACCAATTTTCTCCCATTTTTTTACTGAATGTAGAAAAGAGTATAGGTGTTTCGTCTGCAAAGCAATTTTTTTTTGGATTCAAATTAGTTTTTTTATTAAAAAATAGTTTGTAAAAGGGCAAAAAAGGCGTTTTTGGCCTATTTTTCTGAACTTATAGTATTTCGTTGACTCTTTATGTATCAACAAATTGCTAATTGCATATATGTGCAATCTATTACCGGTTTATGAGTTATGGGTACTTTATTTTTATTTATTATTATTATTTTTTTTTTTTGAATTACATACATGTTTTTTTTTATCTCTACGACACAATTTTGATAGTACAAATCCATTTTTTTCGGAACGTAAAAAATGGTCCAAATTTTGTGTCCACAAAATATTATTTAAAATATTCGAATTAGTTTTTTAATTAAAAAATAATAAAAAAGCCAAAAATGGCATTTTGCCTACCAATTTCCACTTTCTTTACTTCAGTATCCAACCAAACCAAACATCGTGTTTGAAAAATGTTTTATTGGTGTAATTTCACTTTAAATGATACCACAAATGAAAACATATATATTTTTCCACAGTTGTAACTGTTATTTGTGCTTTAGAATAGTTTGAATTTTATTTTTTTTTATCAACAACAACTATTAAGCGAATTACTTTTGAAAATTAAATAATGAATTTTGCAATGGCATCACCAACAGAAATGTTCTATAACGATAACGGTTTTGTATATTTTGTTTTGTTGAAAATCTAAAAAAATTCGTGCAATTATTAAGCAACATATTACACTAATCCAATAATTCAAATAAAAGCTAAAGGTAAATTAAATCAATAAAGTACATTCATTGTTAACGTGTAACAAACCAAAAACATTTACAGATCGTTTGTATATGGGATTTAAAAATTTAGTTTCTTTTGAAATTTTTAAAAGCTTCTGTTAAATGTTTTATTTTTCATGGCGTTTGTTAAATAAAAGTTTGTTTTGTTCATTGGTGGACCTCGAAGTGAGATTTTTCCTAATTTCATATGATCCAATTTCACTTTCAAAGTTAAGTTTCGTTTTCAACTTTTCAGGGTTAACTTAAAAAAAAAAAAAGCATCTTTTGAAACATTCAATTACGAATTTTCAAAAATACAAGTATTTTTTCTTTACACTTTTCTCCAAATCTATTACGTTCTATTAAATATTTCTTAATATTTTTTTGTGTGTGTTATAAAACCATTTTAGATCTATTTAAGTCACCTATTTTTTTTGCCTAAAATAATTTTTAAATTTTATTTTTAAAAACATTATATTCTGCATTCATAAAAATTCTGATTTTCAACGAAGAAAAGTGTAAAATAATGAAATATTTTTTTTTTTTTTTTAATTTGTAAGACTAAATTAGGTGACTTAAATTGGTCTCATTCGATAGATCGGACTTCCATCTATCAGAAAATACTGGTTTCAGAAATTATTTTTTTTTGTCATTTTTAACTATGATCTCCCCTTAGGTGAACTTTACCTTTTTATCTAAAAAGTAGGCTATACTTCTGGAAGGGTGGAATTTTGCGTAAAGATTATTCTTAAAACAATATGTTAATATGAAAGATAAACATTAAAAAATCATTCCAAAATAGCTCAAAACTTTGGAGATATGATACTATTACGCAATTTATTGGATATGTACTACGTGATATACACTTGGGGTGTAAAGTTTATGTTTTTTTTAAATAGCAGTTGCTCTCTGCTCTGTTCTTTTAAAAAGAACAGTTCTTTAACCTGCTCTTTTTACAAAAGTTGCTTTACGCGAGGAAGAATTCATGCAAACATAAATAAAGTACATAATGGACTTAAAATAACATAATTCGATCGAAATGTCATTTTTTTTGAATAATTTTAATAAGTTATATTATTTTAAAAAAAGTAATGCTACTTAAAAATTTTAGATTTATTTATGACAAAACTATTTTTAAATTTTAGCTGATTATAAAAATTACTGGTAAGAAATTAAACCTATAAAATATTCTTGAAGTAAATTATGAAAATATTACAATAAGGTTAAGGTAATGAAAAAAAAATTAGTGTGGTTCAAATCATTATATTAAAAATTATTTTGCTGCTTTTTAAAGTACATTGATCTCAAAAATTTAACTGTGAATAGTCTTAAAAAATTATATTTTGGATAAACACGTTATTAAAAATACATTTATTATTAGAGATTAATTGTTCAATTTGAAGAATACTAAGGCTGCACTTCCAATTTCCTTAAAAAAAATAAAAAAACAAGTAAAATAAACTATTTAAAACAACTGATTTAAAACAAGAAGTTTTAAAAGAACTAAAATAGCCTACTTTCCTGTTACTTAAATACTTACTAAAATTCTTATCTTGAAAAATTTAGGTTCGTAACAGTAAGTGACATCAACAAACGTTTTTCCACATTAAATTTATATAAATTACGAAACTTTATTTCAAATTAGTGATTTTTAGTCGTTTTGAATCAAGTCCGGAATTTTTGGGGTTCTTCTTTTCTTAGACATGAGAACAGGTAAATACAGAAAAAGATCCGATGGGTAGATATAACAAAGGTAAGGGGAATTTTTTTCTTAGTTCAAATTTGTATTTAAAAAAAAAAAAACCGGCATGATGCATGATTGAAAACGATGCATTTTCGATGCTAATTTACAGAAACTTGTAACTCGAAAAGTTTAGTTCATGATTGCTTTGAAGGGAATATTATTACGGAACAACAAAGTTTGAAATGCATTGCATTGTAGTATAACTCATATCTTCCAGTAGAAAAATACTAGCGCAAGTACTTTTGTTTTGGGATTTTTTTATTTTTTTTGCGACCGAGGGTGAGGGAGAAGTAGCTTCTGTAAAATATATTACAATTTCCAATTTCAGACACTTCAAAATGAACTTATTTTCAGAATTTGGGAAATGGTGTCCGAATTTTTAAATGAAAACCTATGGGCAGAATGTTGGGAATCCATATTAAAGTAAGTTGATAACAGCATAAAAAAATAGATGATTGAAAACGACAAGCGAACTTTATTAAATACCGCGTATCATTTATATCTTATCTTGCGTTTAATACCGGAAACGTTTGGCGACATTTCTTGGCTATTGACTAGAATTTTACTGTATTGGTACATAAAATTAATGAAACGAATTTTCCAAACACTACACACGCACACACTTTATAACAATAACTCAACGACGTTATTTAGAACTGTACAAATTTACCATTAATTTCTTTTCAAAACAAATTTTAAAATTCATAAATAGAGAACACTATCCTCTTTAGTTTAGATTTCTTAAGATATTACAGATTCGTTACAACGCCTTCTTTCTTATTATACTTTATCTATATCGCAATAGATATCTTTGCAGTTTTAAAGTTAATCTAAATCGCCACTAGATCAAATGTTTTTCCAAGGCCCAAATTTCCATAAAGATATATTTTGTAAACATTTCTTAGCCGCCCCGGTGGCACACTCGTTAGGATTCCGGCCTTTGGAGCTGCTGGGGTCGGGTTCAAATCCCGGTCAGGCATGGATGTTTGTGACTGTCAATAAATATTGTTATTTGTCTATGTGTTTGTGTCGTCTCTTTCTTTGTGTGTCTCTTGTGCTTGTGCCATTTCTGGGGCTTAGTACAATAGACTTAAAAGTCGCAGTGCTTGGCGATCTGGCCCCCCACCAAGAAAGTCATAAGTCATAAACATTTCTTATACCTTGATCCTTGATCCTCAATCATACAATAGACTTCCCAACGATTTAATTAACATTAATAATTATGCTACCTTTAAACGTAAACTTTTCAATTTTCTAATCAATATCGACGACTTAGATATTTATTTATCACTTAATTGAAGCTCATATTTTATCTGCTTTTTTTATTATTAATTTTCATTGTTCTCTGTGTTACTTGTGTGTGTCTCTGTTTAAATTACGTTATATATTTTTTTCTATTTCTCCTGTACGGGATTTCCCTGTTTCACCTTGGAATTCGTTTGATTTATTTTATTGCTATTGTTTTTGTGATAATAAAAGTTATCATTGTTATATTATTATAAATATACTTTTAAAATATTTAAAAATATGATGCAAGCTTTGAGAAACTTGTGCTCCATCTCAAGAACTATATAACGGAATGAGACTAATCGTAACCAAATAGCAGCGGAACATCATTGAAGTAAAAACAATAGAATCTGACAACAGTAACACATTGCAAAATTTCTAATGTGTAACTGCTTTTTAAAAAATAGTTATTTGTATTTTTGAGTGGGATAGTAGTACTGAAAACAAAAACGAAATCACCGAATTTAGCCAATTTTTTTAAAAGTCTGATTACCTCACGAAACATTTCATTTGAATGCTTTAGGCTTTAAATTAACAAACATTTTTAAGGAGGCTAGAAAAAGACGGCCGGTAACGATTGTATTCCCCGACAAACGTGTTTATAAATGATTTCAGGAGATTTTTCAGCTATGTTACGATTTCGAGATAATTATTTGGTGTTTATCTACTTATTAACTCACTTCTATTTGTACTGATTCATTCTTCATTTTATTTAAAATAATTTATGTCAATATGGCAAGAATGCCGAACAAATTGCCCAATATTAAAAATATTAAAATAAAGGCCCTCGCCGGATAAGACGGTGAAAAATGCCCCCATTCCCAATCGCTAATTTTTTTTTTTTGAAAAAACCTCAATAGTACAACTTCATCTCAGCCAGTCTCAAGTTTATATTAAATCTACGCAATAGCTTTTGCTATTTTAATAAAGTTTCATGTTTTCTTTTAAGCAATATAGTTAAATTTGAAATAATTTAATATCTACTTATTAACTCATTTCTATTTGTACTGATTCATTCTTCATTTTATTTAAAATAATTTATGTCAATATGGCAAGCATGCCCAGCAAATTGCCCAATATTAAAAATATAAAATAAATGTATATTATAGATTTATAAAAGAGGAACATGTAAATTTAAAAAAGCTGCGTAACCAAGCATTTTTTTTGCACATTTTTTTTAAAAAAAAAAAAATTTTTTTAAAAAAAATGCATTTTTTAAATAGGAGCTTTTTTTTTAAAAAAATTTTTTGTATCTATCTAAAAAACTCATGAGCAGCGAATTGAAATTTATCAAATTATTTCAGGATCAAATCAAATTAAAAAAAAAAAAAAAAAAAAAATTTTTTTCAATTTGGCATTTTATTTTTTTTAATCTAAAAATTTTTAAGCAAAAAAAAAAGCTTTTTAATGATTTTTTTTAAATTTTTAAAAATTTTTTAAAAAAAAATTAAAAAAAAATTAGTATATTATGAGGATATAAGAAGCGAAAAGAATTTTATATTAAATCTACGTAATAGCTTTTGCTATTTTAATAAAGTTTAATGTTTTCTTTTAAGCAATATAGTTAAATTTGAAATAATTTAATTTTTAAAAAGATTCATGAACATTATATTTGTGTAATATGACTGCATATAAATTGATAGTTGGTATTTATGGAAATTCAAACTTCAATTGCATTTCTCTCAGTGTTCATCAGTTTTCCTAGATGCTAAGTTTTCAAAACACTGAAACTTTCAAAATTATTTAGTAGGTTATTTACTTTTTTGTGAGTAGATTAAAATATATATGTTTATTAAAAACTTGCTTTTCAATTATCTTTTTGAGTTATAGTTATTTAAAAAAAAAAATAGTGGGAACATCTTCATTTTTACAAAATGCTCAGGGCGTTTTCAAACAATTATTTTCGACAAAAAATTTAAAGGTTATGCATCCAATTTAGGAGCTAGTTTTTATGTATCATAGTGTAAAGTAGCTAGGGAAAAAATTGGTATTAAAATATTGGCATTTAAAAAAGTTTTAGCATTTAAAAAAATACTTTTTAAGACTTTAAAAAAAATCAAATATTCTTAGATTTTTTTTCAATACATTGTTTTTAGGTGTTAATTCACATTGTAAACCAAAAAAATTTTAATCAAAAAGCTATGAATAAAAAAGTTTATGTAGTACCGGAGTCTCCTTAACGAAGAGAAAATCTAAAATTTTTGAAAAAAAAAATAATGAAACTTACATAGTATATATTAATAGTATTTGATATTAAATTTAATTTAAGAAGCTATAAATGGATATGGAAAACTAAAAAGTTTCATCAAGACACTTTTACCTGATAAAATTTGACAAAAACAAAATCAAATATTTCTGAAATTTCGGAAAATTTTCAAATTTTATATCAAACTATGCTCGCTACAGCTCGACAACCCACGAGAACTCGCTTGGCTCGCTCAGCCTTAGTTAAAATATCTTTGTCTAGCCTTTTGTAGCCAATTAAAATAAAACAATTACTATGATCGATTTAAAAACTTTTTCTTTCAAACATACATTCCAATAACTTAGGGTACGTATTGGTCATTCCACGTAAAATCAATGAAAGAAGTTGTATCTATTACAATAAGAATTAAATTTTAATTATTTTATTTTTAAAAGAAAATAAAGACCAGGCTAAAAATTTCAATGAACGGTGAACGAGTGAAGCGAGCCATGATCTCGAAGCGATCCAAAGGGAACTTCTCAATCAGTTCAGGGGGTTGGAGAGCGATATCGAGAAGGGGGCGTTCCCCTAGTTTTAACTAATACTCAACTACGTGTCATTTATAAGTGTTTTTATTGAAAAAATAAGTTTGTCATTGCAAAAAAAATAGTAGAAGAGAAATAGAACTCACCAAAATATAAGATTCATTCATGAATCGAAAAAAGAAAAATCAACTTTTTTAAAAAACATTCAAAAAGAAACTTGTCATAGAATCCTGTATAAAAGCTTCCAAAAACTAGTGGGTGCTACACTACATGACTTTCGATTACCAGTCAATAAATCAATATGTACACATTTAAAGATAATTAGATACCTACCTTATCAGGTAATTCCAATACCTTTAAAAACACCCAAAAAAGCTATATGGCAACTACCCCTTGCGCATGCGCAAATTGCCTGGAAAACTTCATTATAAATTCATGCAGGTACCAGAAACTCGTGCACCTAATTTGGAGTCTTTATCTCATTTCGTTTTTCAGCAATACATTTAAAACCAAAAATGTACTTGTCAGCTATCCGTTGCACAACGCAATTCAAAATCCACTTTCAGTTCTTCATGACGTGCCTACTCTAGAAAGTGTGCGAGAGTACAAGCTTTCACTATCTCTAAGGTTATCCCTTTCCTTGTTCTCTGATAAGTTATGGATGTCTGCTATGTTGAGTGATAATATATTTGAATGTTATATAAGCCTTATAATATCTGCGATATCATAGTTCAACACAAGTTGGAATGTATTTTAAAAGTGTCTAAGGAATAAACCACCATCGAAGTATGATAATATAGACTTGATAATAAGTTCCTTCTTATCACGGTACCCTCGACGTTTTTATAAGAAGGTGGAGATTTACGGAACAATTTTTTCATGACCAACTTGTGAAAATCAACAACACCTTCATTTGCTCTTAAAAACGTTGACTTTAAGTATTTAAGAGTCAGTTTTTTTAAAAAACCGGGCAAAACAGGCAGTCTTGGATAGTTGACATTTTTTAATTTGCTGAAAATTACAGAATATGTTCTTTATGGAAAACTATTGGACACGTATATTTTTGTTTTTGCTAAAAAAAGTTTTGTATTAAAGTTTTGGGGGTCAAAGTTGAAGATCGTCCGTCTTTCGAAGAAAAACGAACCAATTTCCACAAGCCAATACTTCTTGTGCCAAGAGTTAATTTTTTTTTTTTTTTGAATGACCTTGGACCCTTGGACAAATGTCAACCAACTGTTAATGTTTATTTAAATAAATAAATAAATATATATATATATATATATATATATATATATATATATATATATATATATATATATATATATATATATATATATATATATATATATATATATATATATATATATATATATATATATGTAACATGTTAAGTTACAATAAAGTATCACAAGACAGGGTTGTAAAACAGTTTATTAGGGATAGGCGGAGAGCCTAAGTTTGGCGTACTGCTACATGGCTGGATGGAAGATGTTCAACTACTACGCAGGAGACTCTTCGAGACTCTTGTTAAAGTGGAAGGTCACGTGGTCATCGAACATTCGAGAAAGATCTGATGATTCAGATGGATGGGGCTCGGGAAGTAATATTACGTTGGTCGACCCTTTAGTAACTGCGCATTAAACGCGAGGTCAAGGAATATGTGTGGGTTCGGAGCGCGGAAAAACTAATGAGACAAAGTTGTATCGGGGATTAAGGAAATGTGGGATAATTATTGGGAATGGAAAGACTAAGTTGTATCGGGGATTAAGGAAATATGGGATAATTATTGGGAATGGAATTTCGTTTCATTTCCCCCCTCCGCAAAGTGGCAGCAAGAGGAGAGAAAAAAAATTGAAAGATAAAATGTACCTTAATTAAGTTGAAAGTAATAGGCACCCTAAGCAAACGTTAAGGGTGACTTCGTAAGCAGCGCGGTTATTACTTACTTTTAACTGTTCCCAGTTAAAACTAGAGGGGGAAAAAAGAACAGATTGAACCGAACAACGGTTTTGTTTTTTCAAAAACCGCAAATTCCTCGAATCTGCGCAATCGTGGTTTTGTCATTTGACCGGCGATATAATGTATCAAGTAATCGAAAGCAGAAAACATTCATTTTTGTATTTTCTTTTCCTATGTCTTCAAAGAATGCAATTTATTTATTGATCCGTTTAAAGTGACATCAAACATTCGATTTTAAATCGAGGTAAAAAGGTGGGTGATATGTCGCCCTTATTGTCAAAATCAATTATATCACATTTTGAACCACAAGTATATAATAATACTCGAAACAATGCAACTAAAATAAAAGTCATTACTGAATTCTAGGAATAGATACAAAATTTAAAAAAAAAAAATATTTAAAAAAAGCAAGTTGGTTTGTTACAGATTCTGTCACTTAAACCGCTTCCACACAATATTTATGCTCACAGGAAACACACTATTTATACACCTCAGAAAGAAATTCACTTAACAGGGACTTCTAATTCAAAATTTTAAAAGCCAAAATTAACTAGTTTCATTATTCGATCACATAAAAAATTAGTCATTATCGTTTGTTAAATTTGTTTGAAATTCGAAGAATAATGATGCGATTTTTTAATAAATATATATTAGTATCCACAATTTAATTTACAGTTCGAAAAATATAAAAATTAGTAAAATTGATGCTTTAAAAATAAAATGCTTTGAAAATGAATTATGCAAAATTTGAATTTTGTATACATCGTTCTTCATACATACACTGCGATCCAAAAGTTTAGACAATGACGTTTTTTAGCTGTAAAATTTAGATTTGTGATATTCGAATTTCAAAACATCCCTATATATATATTAAATACGTATTTTGAAATGCTATAATTGAAACATAATTGCTTGATTTGCTATAACAATTTTTTGTTTCATAAAATAAAATTTTGTATGGTCCCAAAAGTTTAGACACAAATACGAGATTATGCTAATTTAAAGTATATAATTGCCTAATTTCTCATTTTTATTGTTAAATTATATGTATTTTATGTGATAAATTTAAAAAAAAAAACGATATCCGGTGAACTAAGCAGATTTTATACTATGTTGGTTCAATTTCACACCAAACAGACAATTAAGCCATTTTAAATCTTTATTCAAATCCTATTCGCTTCAAATGTACAATTTAACATCTCTACATACGAACCGAATGAATACCAGCCCATCACCTTAAAGTTTTGAAACGAATTCGTGGATTTAGGGACATGCATTGACCAATTTTCTTGATGAAAAGTGCAGTCTTTCCCATATAAAATCACAAAATAGCGACATATCCTTCTATTTTGCACTTTAGTACAATGCAGAGATAGTCACCTCTTCAAAAACGACAAAAAAAAGTAGGAAATTTTAACGTAAGTTCACTTCACACAATTACGAAAGTTCCTTCTTCATACTAAAATGTGAAGTTTCTTGAGAAAAACCGGTTTCTTTGAACCGGTTATAATTTAACCGGTCTCTTTAGTGCTATTTAAAAACGATCGGTTTAACCGAATATTGAAAAATATGCTTTTGAAAACACCGGTTTTTCCCCAAAAAACTCTAGCATCAAGTGTATATATGAACCATCAAAAGAACTCTATTGTGATTATACAACAATCCAAACCGAATTATATCACACATTAAATATTCTTTCAAAGGTTTTATTTTTATTTTAAATTAAGTTTGTAATACGTTTGACGAAATGGCAGCAGTGAAAATATTGAATGAAAATTGAAATTGCATGTTATTTTAATGTAGATAAAATTTTTCGTTATTTAAATTTTAAATCTACTTCAATTTAATTTTTTATGAAATTTGGGATTTAACCTAGCCCGACATTTTTGTACTTTAACCCTTTCCTTACTGAAGCGTCCCAAAACGCCCGAACAACTAAGGATTCGATAATGTTATTCCTATCAAAATATTATAGGAAAGCAAAAAAAAATCGTAGCGAAAGGGATAAAATGACGTATGCCAATTGTTTGTGCGACGTTTTGTTCGTCCTGTGAAAGTGGATGACGGGCGGACGGACAGACGGACCTGAACGATTATAAAACCTTCAACTTTTTACTTTATAATCGTAGCGTGGAAGCTAAAATGAGGAGCCCATTGTTTCAAAAACACACAAAACACCGTTTCTTGGTATATTCTTGAAAAACGTAAAGTATCTTTCAAGAAAATGTAGTTTAAATGCTGTAAACAAGCTACACTTACTTTTTTAATTTTAATTTTGCATTGCAAGCTAAATTTAAGTCAACATGATATGTGTCAAACTGTTTTCGTCGAAAAAAAGTATTTGATTAGGCAAAAATTAAAAATATATATATTCCGGATGTCTGGAACTTTTGGGTTTTTTACAAATTGCTTTTTTATAGCGAGGTATTTTTATTTTTCTAATGAACGGAATTGAGTTTGTGATCCCCTAGGGTATTAAGGTTCTAGTTTTTTTTTAGGGGAGAGAAAGATGTCTTATCTTTTCTGATGTATAGTTGTCTGATGCAAAATTTAAAGCAAATGTATATTATTAAGTTGTTGCAAACAGTCTTCCAAAGTTTTTCCAAAAACTAAATTCATGCAGTAAATTAAAAATCTAATAAATTGTTATTGCAATTCTGATTCTTTTTCGCGATTACTTTATTTTTATAGTAGGTGCTTCAAAAAAGAAAAAAAATGCATTCAATAATACAAGATTACTTTCGTCACATCGATTTTCCAAGGAATACATGTTTAAAGGTCTTAATCTATTAACATAATCGATACCTGATAAAACCCTTAATCATTTTTTTTTGCTCTATGCTGAACCTTTTCAATCGACTCTATATCTTGTCTGAGGAAGGGGGACCAAAACTGAACCGCATATTCCAGAAGTGGCCTTACCAAACTCCTATACAATGGCAAAATAACCTCCTTAGATTTAGAAGTGATACTTTTTCTAATATAACCCAACATTCGATTGGCTTTCTTACTTGCTTCAACACATTATTTACTCAGTTTAAAATCATTGCTCACAAAAACTAATAAAACTTTAACAAACTCGCTATTAATGAGATACTTATTGATTGATTGAGTTACAAACTAAACGTCATACTAATCAGACCATTGAACCCTATGGCAAATTAAAGTAATAAAAGTCATGTATTTGGTTTTAATTTAATCACAAAGTGACGGCTTTTTATACAAAGTTTTGAGAAAACAGTTTTAAACTGTAAGCGAGTGAAAGGAAACGGTTAGGCATCATTTTATTGCATGTGAAAAGGTTTTAAACCATCCAAAGTACAGAAAATGTCCTCAAAAATGAAGTTTTTTGCAGTATATATTGACTTGCATCTCTATTTGTCTATCTATTCTTAAATATTTTTCGAAATTGCTGTTAATACAAACTATGCGTGTTTACAACCAGAATAATACATCTATCACATACGTATGAAATTTCCTTGAAGGAAACACATTTATTTATTATGACAAAAAAAAATCATTAAAATATATGTTACATTATCATTCGTTGGTAATTTATGTTCAACAAAATAATACACACACATTTTATAAACTAATACGCTTGTAAAATTGTAAGTAAATGTTGTCCAGCTTTAGTTCTAGCTTTAGTTTTTTAAATGATACAGTGAATGAATACAGTTAAATGAATTATTAACTGAAAAAGAAATCATCAATTGTCGATTGATTAGCATTCTTTCGAAGCAAGTCATTTACGAATCGCTCATAATCATAATGTTTATGAAAGTGTTCCGCGTCGGCTTTGTTTTGCACACCTAAGAGTAAGTTTCAGGAAATACTTTAAACAAAAAAAAGTTTTCCTTCTTGTTTTTATTGATTTCAGGAAAATAAAATTTACATATAAACTGATAACAATAAACGAACATTTGATTACAATAAACGATGATTTTTCAATGTATTTTGATATAAGCAGACAGGACTAAGCGATTTTGATAACAATAAACGATTGATAACATTAACCGTGATCACATTAAGCGGCGTCTTCTATAGTAAATTATCTTTTTTCATTAAGTGACTCCTCTTTCAAATGTGTATATATTACTTACAAATCAAAGTTAAGTGGAACAGTTTTTTTCTGTTGACAAAAAATTGCCTAAGTATTACAAAGAAAGTGAACTGTCTTTTTAAACTTAATTTACTGCCAGGAGTAACCTACAAACCATTTGAAACTCTATGTCGATGAAAGTTGAAGATATTGGCTACAAATTCAATACGTCGTGTCCCTGTCATTAAAGTTTCACATTCTATTTTCCGTTTTATCATTACATTTTCTTATTGACAGAATGTAGTTGTCATCAAGTTTCTCATTTTATGCTTTACTGTATTGAAAATAGTTAATTTTAACTACAAAAAAATATTCAGGCATTGGTGAAGCATGCGTAAGTACTTGATTTCCTGAGCAAATTGGTTGGTTGGTTGACATATATTTTCAGGCTTGTGTGCTTTGTCATAGACCCTCTTATAAACCTTCGTCAAGTAGGACAGACACAGCACACATACATACGCGACAGATGATGCCATCTATCGCGTGCCACCTCCACAATTTAGACATGTCCGTGAAGGGGAGTTCCTGAGCATTAAAAAATAAATGCGTTTGTTTGTCTTTGTATTTTATTTTGATAAAAATTAGACGGCAATTTGAAAAAAAAAGTAACAATTGTTATATTCATTTACGAACTATTGGTAATAGTAAACCCTCGCTATATCGCGCCTCGTTATATCACGCATTCGGATATATCGCACCTTGTATCATGTCTCCCAATTTTTCATCCATTTTTTTAAATATATACTTTCCATAAAACCGACACGTGTCACATGATCAAAATTTTGAACATGAAAAAAAAATGAAAAGAAACAGGTGTTACGAGAAAAATCAAAGCAGCTAATTTTAGATGGATTTTTTACTAGAAAATTAGTGAAATATGTATAGTATTGCATGTGTAATAATGTTTAATGCTCATATTATTAAATAATGATAAATATTGTCTATTTTTTTTTTAAAACTTTTTTATAGTATTTATATTATTTAATATAATCAAAATATTATTATTTTACACTATGATTTAGTTTAAAAACAGTTGAGAGCATAATACACTAAAAGTATGATATTTATCAAGTCTCTCGTTATATCGCGCATTCGGTTATAACAGGGATTTTTGCTTGTCTCCCGGGAAGCGCGATATAACGAGGGGTTGCTGTAATCTAGCTGCCCAACCCGACTATTCCGGTTAGGAAGCGGTCTCATCTAGGGTACCTTCAATACACTGTGTGCTGTTCATACGCAGATATTCCAGTAACCCTAGTCTCACCCCACGCGATTCTTCCGTATTTTAACACCTGGACTTCTTTGTTGCCCCTTAGGTAGCATGTCGTACTTGCGTGAAGAATGTTGGGAGATTTGTTCAGCTCGTCGCATTTACGGAACACTATTCCCGCGCAAAAGAAAAGGGTGACGTCTAATGACGAAAATAGGTTTCCATACATCTTTATATTATCTGTTCCATTTTTGTTACTAAAATGCGTTATGCGATCAGTTTGATATTAAAACCGCTCATAAATAAATACATTCAAACTCGGTAACAACGACAGCTCATTTAACCCTCTAATGCATACTGTTGCCATATGGCAACAAGCAACAAGATCCACTTTATTCTATAAAAGTAGAGCTCCCCCTCGACAAATCTGTTTTTCTTTTTCATTTTTTACATTCCATTTTGAAGTTTTAGTTACTAATAACCCTCATAGATGACAGAAGTAAAAATGTATTCAAAACTAAAGAGTGAAGTTATTATAGTGCGTCTCAAAAGTTTAGACAAAAGACATTTTGAGTCACAACATTTCAATGAAAAGGTTTATTTGAATTTTTTTATGGTAAGGTTAAAGCAAGTATATATAATTAAAAATAGCATGAATCACAAAGAAAACAACTAATAATAAATTTTAATTGTATTAATTATAAAAATTACCCAAAAAATATCTCTAATAAATATAGACAAAATCGATTTAATGTCATTTAATGGTCTAATTTCGATTTTTTTTTGCTGGAATTGTATTTCTGTTTGATATTATGAATTAAAAAAAACACGTTTTACAGCTGATTTTGAACCATTTTGTACCATTCCTGGTCCAATTACATACCAGCAGCAAATATAGTCGTTTAAGCTTTTTTAAGAGGAAATATTGCTCGTGATTGGCGTAATATATATCCCAATTAGATGTAAATAACGACTGTATGCATAAAACAACAGTACTGAGAAGTTATGGCACCAATTCGCACATTTTAAAACATGAAATGACACATTTCCTGTAAAAAAACGGCAATTTTTTTAATTTAAAAGATCCAAAATTACAAAAAATTGGTATGTTGTGCACCGTAACACGATGCAGAGTTTGCTACCTCTTCAAAAAAGCCAAAAAAAGTCCAAATTTTATCCCAAATCCAACCTCATAACATTCGATATTTCCCCTCATACAGTCGTTATTTACATCTAATTGGAATATATATTGCGTCAATCACCGGCAATTTTTCCCCTTAAAAGAGCTAAGGCGGCTATATTTGCTGATGTTATGTAATTGGACCGGGAAATGTACAAAATGGTTAAAATTCAACAGTAAAAGTGTTTTTTAATTCATAATATCAAACATAAATGCAATTCCAGCAAAAAAAATGTGAAATTAGATCAGAAGGGGAGAGCAGGGGAATCCCGCCACCTCGGGTAATGCCGCCACCCCTTGTATCTCGCCAGCGGTGTGTGTGGAAGGGGGGCTGTGCGCGCTGACCTGTAGCAGGAAACAAAGTAATTTGTAGTATAGACGCTAATGGCCGTGCGGTGAGTTGGTGTAAATTCATTTAAAAAATACGGTTTTTAGTGATTTTCATCTATTCTTGAGCCTTCTGAAATTAAGCGATAAGTGACTGCTATCTCTAAGTTAGATAAATCAGTTATATATACTTTAAAAGAGTAATTATTTGGCTATTTTATCACGTCGTTAGTTTGGACGCTAGGCTAACTACCTTTCTTTAAACAAGCCGTCTATGCCATTTTGTCTTACTGGGGTAATGCCGCCACATCACTCTGGGGTTATGCCGCCACATGAAAAAGGATGGCGGCGTAATCCGTAAAATAGAAATTTCATATATTGGCCCTACAATCTATTAGTTTTCGTTAGAGATGCCACGTATCCGAAAAAGAATAACTGAACTGGTCAAATAGACCAACGAAACTTTAAAAAAAAAACCTGCATAGTTAGTTGCACATAGAAAGTTAATAAAAGAGCTGTACCCTGTACAATTTACCATTCCAAAGTTAATTAAACCTATTTTAGTTCTATATGTATTGCTTTATTATGTAATTTTCCATTATTTATAGATTATTGTATTATTTATTGATGTGGCGGCATAACCCCAGTGGTGTGGCGGCATTACCCCAGATACCGGGGTAATCCCGCCACTGTGCGAGCTTTAGAAAAATACAATTTTTTTCAGTTTCTATTAAAGATTTAAATTTTAAAAAATCACTGAAAGATAGGTTATGAACTGTAGTATACTATGCTCATTACAATTTACATTAAGTGCAACACAATTCTGCATGAAAATTCAATTTCCCTTAAGGTGGCGCCATTCCCCTTCTCTCCCCTAAATGACATTAAATTGATTTTGTCTATATTTCTGAGACAGATTTTTTGGGTAATTTTTACAATTAATTCAATTAAAATTAATTATTGGTTGCTTTCTTTGTGATTCATGTTTATTTAATTATATATACTTGCCTCAACCTTACCATCAAAAAAAATTCAAATAAACCTTTTCATTGAAATTTTGTGACTCAAAATATATTTTGTCTAAACTTTTGAGACGCCTTAAACTGTTGTGAAATTACGTCTTTGGCAGTATTCAAAGTATAAGAATATTAGTACTAATTACAAGTAAATTGTTTTTTTTTTTAAATTATAGTTCAAGAGGGTTATTTTAAAATATATATAGTAGTTTTCTAGTCATTATTATCAAAATTGGAATTTTGTAGTTGGTTTTTGCCATATGGCAAAAATTTAAAAAAATGAAATTATTTAAATTCTAATGAAGTTAATTTTTTTTTCAGTATTTTTCCCATAATGAGTATGAAAGATACAAATATTTTTTCGGGATGAAAAAAAAACATGCATTATAGGGTAAAAACGCCATAAATGTGCGTCCCTTGAATTACCAATAATATCTTGCCGACAATTTTGAAATAAATCCACTGATATAACGCCAAAATAGCCGCCCCAGTTGCTCAATCGTTAGGACTCTAGCCTTTGGAGCTGCTGGGGTCGGGTTCAAATCCCGGTCAGGCATGGATGTTTGTGACCCTCAATAAATGTTGTTATTTGTCTATGTGTTATTCATTTCCTTGTGACTGTAAAAATCCTTTCTGAGTCTGTCCCACTTGACGAAAGCTTATAAGCGGTTCTCTGAACAAGCACACAAGCTGGAATATATATGTATCATCCATTCCATACCATACCATAACGCCAAAATGTACGGTTATATGATATCCAAAAAACCTTTTTAAGGAAAAAAAATAGACTTTATTATTAAAATTTATTTTATTCGCCAAATTAAAATATGTTCCCCACTTAAAAAATTATTGGCCGCTGAAGGATAAATTAAACTACTTAATACCTACTTTAAAGCACATATGATTAAAATTTATTCAGTAGATGTCACCTTACGACTTGAATTTATAATATGAACACACAATACGTATTTTACACGATTTTCTACAATTAATATTCAACTTTCTTTATAACGTTATTCTTTTATAACGTCCTAAACAACGTTAACCACAGATAACCGAGTTATACTGCTTTAGGAAAAGTTTAGGTAAGGACACGGGCTATTTGCTGAAAAAGACACTTTTTACCAACAACCAATTTGGCCCATATCAGCCAAAAAGCAAAGGGTTGAGCGGTTTTTTTTCCCCAGCTGTGCAATACAAACGGCTTTTAGTTAGAACTAAATTGCGTTTCTAGCTCAGTCATATTTACAAATGCATCAGAATAGTCCAATTACTCTTTGAATTAACGATGTTTACTTTATAACATTTGCTTCATTATGGGGTGGCGATGCTACTTTGTTGGTTTTTATCAATTTGGATTAGTGTTTCCTCTTACTTCTGTTACTTAGTTCATGTTAATTAGTTTGACTATTTCTTGTTACTACTGTTACTTAGTTCCTGTTACTTAGTTTGAGTATTTCCTGTTACTACTTAAAAGTATTCAAGTTATGGTTTGTTAAACGAAACATTATATAGGGTGACATGGGAAATTATTGGACAAAAATCAAACTTTTTCCATAGCTCCCAAATTTATGTAATTTTCTAACCAGTAATTTCTTCTTAATGACTATTTGATATATCTGCCGGGTGCCATTGTTGAAATTTACTGTTCCCTCTATAGAAGTTGAAAAGTAGAATTGTGTCCAAAAAGTACCCGGGCAATTGGGGTATTTGGTACTTGATTAAAAAAAAAATATGTTGGCTTAAAATATTCCTTGGAAAAAATATTAGACCTGTATTTTTTTTCTTTTTTCCATATACCGCCTAGAAACGGAGAAAAACGCATTGAAAATTTTATTATAAGCCACGACGACACCCCGAAACGATCTCCGGCAGAATTTAAAGAGTGTGACGTCACCTAGCAGCAAACGGTTTTGAGATGCAGGCGAATCCTTATTGAGCTTTGTTGTCCCGATTTTGTCAAATACCCTATTTTAGGACAGTATTTTTCAATATGTTCTGTACAGTATTTATACTACCTTAAAGGGGTAAATCGTGGAAAATGGTGTGATCTATGGATACTGTATAGGGGGGCAATTATTGAACACCATATGGCTTGTGTAAAAAAAAATACAAAAATGGGTATAAATGAAATCAAGTAAAAATAAAAATTACCAAGCTTAAAATATTTTCACACTGCTTTTTGGGTTTTTCGGCAGTTTAGATAATTTGGTGATGATCATCTTCATTGCTTTCATGCTTGCAAGACATTAGTGACACAGCATGCTCTTTATTTAATACTAGCTTATACACCACCGTAATTAAGGGATTACCCTTAATAACGATGTCTTGTATATTAAGGAGAAACGTACGCGGATCTCTCGACCGAAGTGAATCTGTGTTAACCCTATAGAAAAAATATTTTTCTAAGCCACATTCCGAAGCTATATTTAGAACTGTACCTCCTTCTTTCAGTAAGTCATTCTTTCTTGCTAGATATATATTTCAATCTACATATAACGACACTATAATGACACTTGTGGCGCTGCGTATCTATATATTTGTCTCATATACTTTTGACTTCATATTTGGTTGGTTCATGAAACTTCAACCGACCATATCTTCGTTAGGCCAGTTTCTTGAAACTACCATTGTTTTCTCTGTATTTCATTGCCACCATTGACACTGGTTAAAAAAAATATTGCTTAGTCTCTTAGTTTTTCAAATGTTAGTGTAGAAGTTGGTATATTTATGCTAGCCCCCCTTTTTCATCAGGTATGTGAATCAACATAACATCGAAATGGGAAAAAAATGAAACGAAAATATTATATAATGATTTAATTATATATTTTTGAATTTTAAAAATGCCAAAAATCTACAGCATATGTCGACACTATTTTAAAACTTTATCTCTTCATAATTACAGTACCGGATGTTATCTTCTTTTCAATTTCGTTTTGAATTGATGTTAAGACGAATCCCGTACCTAGTAAAAATGACATAACATGGCAAAGAAATTCTTTTGCAAAAGTTGTGATTTCCAATCCAATGCATTAGCTCTATGGGACTGACAGATCCCCTCTTAAAGAAATATTTAAATACTAGGGAGCAAAGCCCCCTGCTCGCTACAGCTCGCCAACTCTCGAGAATTGCTAGGCAATTCCTCTTTGTTTGCTCCGCAAGCAACATGCAAGACTAAGCTATTTTAGTTAAAAGGTCCCGAGCAGCGGGGAGAGTGCGCAAGTCGAAAAAGGGAAGATGCATCGGCTTCGGAAGTTTTTACGATGAGTGGCCGGAAACTCAAGACCAATGCCAACAGTTGAAAAATAAGCTAGTTTCCGTGGGACTGCTCCAGAGCATCACGTAGCTCTATCGCTAAGCAACGATCTCTACCAAAGCCACGGGACGCATCCTGAAGCAGCCCCGGCACAAAACAAACACACTGCCACACTTACTTTCAGCGTTTCTGACGTTTCTGATTGGCTGAAACCGCGTAAGTCACGTGACTTTCAAGCGTCCGACAATTACAATTTTATATTATATAGAGCAGGCGTTCTCAGCTACCGCCCCCTTAAGGATTGGAAATAATTTCACCGCCTCTTTGTGAAAATCTTGTAATTTGCTAAGGTATATGGAAGAGGAATACTGAAATTATAAAAGGTCACCATTTTGAATAATTTTTTCACACCATATTTGTTTGAGGATAGTAACATTACTTTTTTGTTAATTGAAATGACTTGCAAAAAATGCTTCAAATGCGCTTTTATGTTTTCAAAATATGTACACGTGATTAGATATAATTGAAGAAAAGTACAGTAAAAACCAGATGACAGACGGGGCGGGACAGGGGATGTCTAGAGTTGGTTTAAGGACATTTTATTCATATAAGTAGGAATATATGCAGAACATAGATATCATTAAGCTCCTTTTAGTGAGGTAACAATTAATGTTAATAAGTTGCTTTTGTTTGAAAATTTAGTGAAATCTTAATAATGAGTACACTGTAAAAAAATTCAGGAACGTTACTGGGAAATAATGGGCAGCTGAGCTGCCCAATTTTTACCAGTAATGTTCCTGGAATATACCAGGAATCTTCCCCAAAAATATAGAAACAATCCCACTTAGAGCCAGTAACTTCTCTGGAAAATACCTGGAACCTTTCTGGAAAATAACTGGAACTTTTCTGGAAAATACCAGGAACCTTCCTAAAAATCACCTGGAACCGTTCTGGAATCTGAGCGGTCACCCAACGGAACTTCGAGCGACATCGTACGCTGACGCCATCGGGACTTTGGACTCCACAGATTTAACAAGCACGTCTGTCCCCGTGTACTCGGGCCAATCCATCACGAATTGGATTTTCTACTCTTTCCCAGTTCAGATATCCGATTTATAGAATGACTGGCAGTAGGTGGGATTCGAACCCCCGTGCTCTTGAGAAGGATCAATCCTGAGGGCGGATGCCTTAACCACTCGGCCACATGATAATAAACTTCGCTAAACCAACAACGTTACAAAACAACTGATTTTGAGAGAGGCGCCGCCGCTAGCAATGGCGGCGGTTCATAGTTAAACGTTGCCAGATTTGATAGGGAAAACCTGAAAATCCCAGGAACTTATCACGAAGCGATGAATACTTGAAAAAGCCAGGAAAGTTCCTGGTATATATACGAAAAGTTAAGGAATTTTTTTACAGTGTAATCTTTGTAATGAGATCTTTAAGTGTGACCAATAAAATCCTACAATTCAACGTTGCAAAAACGTTTCATTATTGCTGAAGTGCAACGATTATTTTTAACGTATTTAAAACGTTTTTCCAACGGAATTTTTTTACGAAACGAAAATGCAACCAGTTAGCAACGTTTTTAATCCGTTCTGTGCTACCTGGGTAAACTATTTTTTTCACTCTTTTCTTAAGACGCCAGCATTTCAGTTAAAACTTTTATTTCTTGATATTAATGTTAATAGTAGCATAGAAGCCAAAGTTGTTATTAATACTTAAGTTTCGCACGCTAGTTACATTGTAACCACTGTTGATGTATCTTTCTATCTATTCTAGAAGCTCTAAACTTTAACTTTTTTTTTAATTGCTCAATCAGAATCTATGTTCGAATGTATGACTTTTAACTAAAAATAAGTTTGCCTTTTGTAGTTCCAGATATCTATAAAAAAAAGCCCATCTGCTTTTCTTTCAAATATTAGGCAAGTGAACAACTTTTAAACTAATGATATTCGATTTTTTTTCACATAATAAAAAAAATATAGTATTTGCAATTCGTGTGAAAAGTAAACTTTCTCCAAAACGTGTAATTGTTTCAGTCGCTCGTTCCACGTTCTTGAAATAAAATCCACTCTTTTTAGAAAGTATTACTTTTCGTACTTTCTGCATAAATGAGTATTTTTAAGTCCGGGATCTGGATGATTTTAAGAATTTTCGGATCTCTCCGAACATGAATTGAGTCAAACGAAAAAGAGTGCGCTTTTCATGAATGATCTCGTTAAACATTTGTTTGGTTGTTTATTTATTTATTTTATTTTTGCGGGTCTCTCATCAAGCACACAAGCATGAATATATATGTACCTACCCTACCCAAAAAAAATCCCCTTTTTCAATTGAAGTTTTTCATCTTTTATTTTTTCCAAGGCTCTTTGAAGCAAAATGGATTAAAAGGCATTGGCTTTCACTATAATTTTCCTTCTATTTTTTTGTTTTGGGTTTTCGGATAAAACTGCTTCGTAGCAAATTGGTGGCTACCGGTGAGTTACTTTTTTCTGCTTCCGAAACTCCTCAACTATTCTTTTTTAAAAAAACAATTATGTTTACAAAATTCCCTCTGTGATTCTTTTACTTCGAAGCAAGGAATAAAAACCTATTTTAACACATTCTTTAAACTTAGTTGAAACGACACGTTTTTATTATTTTTAAAAATCATAATTATCTTCTTTAACGGCATTTTTTTTTTTGATACAGATTTTCACAACCTTGTTGTCTAAACCACGCGAGCGATTTGATTGATAAGGATGGTAAATGAAATTTACAGAAACTTGTTATTGTCATATTCGTTTTCGCAATGCTATACCTCACCACAGTTTAAGTATGCAGTATAGTATACGAATGTTTTACGGGGAAAAGGGTAAATAGTTCTAATTTCCGAGTGCGAGAATCGAATAAAAAAAGATTTTTCACATTCAATAAATCACTTGATTCGTTATTTCAATACATTTTTTTAATTATTTTTATTTGTTTTTACATCAGTTAGAGTGTAATATTTATTGTTTTTTCCTTTGATTTTGACGGAACATGGCGAACGAATATCAGGGCGGACGTATCGCGTAGGATCGACCAATCTGAGAGGCAAAATTCCGTTTGTTTCGCGAGTTTCCTCCGCGTAGAACATTTTAATGCTGCAAAATGAAGGTGTGTTTTGGTATAAAAACTGCTGCAATTTATTCCGAGTCTTTAGTCTCGGCTCATGTTTTAATATACCCTCAGCCGGCCATTTCACCCTAAGTACTATCGAATTTGTGTTATTATATGATCAAAAGACAACTTTACTTTCCTATATTAAGCGAGTGACCCGAGGTTCGAAAACCGGGTAAGACATGAATATATTTGTGTCGTCCTGAGTACATGCGGGGAACGTGCTCGTTAAATATGTGGGTCCGAAAATCCTGTGGTCAGTCATTGCGCAGTTTACCATGGGTGCAGGTCATCTGGAGAAAACTGTCCCTCCCCTCCAGCGACATGCCTAAATTGAAGAGGTGGCGCCTTCTCGGAGTAGAAGTCAGACATCCACCCTCTCATAGGTACTCAAAGCCTTGTGCCAACGGATGCTACTGCAACCTTCTTGACTTCTAGGCAACGGCCTGGAGGCACACAACAGCAACAACAACACTTTCCTATATTATTCATTAGCTAATAACTACTCGCATTTAGTGCATTTAAGTAACATAAAAAATATAGCTATTTAAATAATTTACTTAAAAAAAGTTTTAAAATAATTTATTTTGATTGCATTTATTTACTAAGCACACTGCTTTTTGTGAAAGTTTCGAATTCAATTATTGATATATGGGAAGTTCTGCTAGTTTTTAAATTCCGGTACAAGAAACTTGTGACACTTATTTTTTAAAGTCACTTTCAATATGTGTGAAAATGCTTCTAAGGGTTGGGTTTCAGAATTGCAAAAAAAAGTTCAGCAAGGCTCACTTCTGAAAAAAAAATCATGAATGCTGGTCTTTAAAAAAAATGGTCTCAAAGAAGCCAGTTTAAACCTGCCATATGAAAAAAAAAAAGAACTGAATTGTCCTAAAATTTTTAGAAGTTTATTTTTTTGTTTTTAAATACAGTTTTGAAATTATATAAGGATCAGTCTATTAATATTATAAAAAAATGAAAACGGAACATTAGTTTTTTTTCCAACCTGACATGGAAGTAAAAATTATTATTGAACCGCCCATACTGGATTAAAGATCTGATATGCCAAATTTAGCTAAGACTGGGACAAAAGTAAATATCTGCATTAGTTGCATAAGTAAATTTATTTAGCATTGATTTGCATCCATTTCTTTTAGGAATCTACAAAAAAACTATTTTTAAGCATATAAAATTGTTCTTCATAAAGAAACTATCATGTTTCTTTCTTATCCCCCCCCCTCCAACTTTTTTTTCTGATTTAATAAATATGGTTGAATGAAAAATACAATTTCAAAAATCAGGTTTGAAGGGTTGACCAATATTTAACACTCTATCTGGTAGGTAAATACAATCTTAGAGTGAGCGAAAATAGAGTTATTGTGAAAAGGATGAAAGACTAGTTTACTCAGAAGGACCTAGCAACCATTCTCGATAATTTCAAACTTAGTTTTTAAATGTCCTTAAAATTCTATTAAAAATCCATTCAATGTTAATTCTTACATTGTAAAACTTTACTGAGGCAGTAACTTTTACTAATTGAAATTTGAAGATTAAAATAACGTAACATTACGAATTGGAGAATTTGAGGAATTATAATTTTCATTTGGTTAAAATTCTATAAATATTTTTAATTAAATTCTATTCCCTTAATTAGATTCTTAGAACAAGAGAAAAGGAATTAAAGTAAGGGGTTGCCACCCGACCTTTGCATTCATATTTGTTTGGGGGTTTGAGAATAAATATTGAATTTTTAGTTTTGCAATAGAGCAATATGAGCAGGCTCGTCGTCTTGCTGTAGCGATGACGCCATCTAACTAGGGAAGCTATTTTTAAGAACATCAATTGGCCATTTTTTCCCAAATCTGTTCTGCACTGAAAAAACTTGAATCATTACCGCAATTAAAAAGAAACTCAAATTGAATACTGATCTGATTGGCGGTTTCTTTTACATAAATTCTAAAAAGGGCTCATGTCTTAAGGAAGATGAGAGTGGAAGTCCATTCGTTCTTTGTTAATCCAAATAGAAATTATTTTCTTGGCTTTTTTACTTGGTCTCAATAGAATATTTCTTAGACACTGTATCGACACTGTCGAAAAAAATGTATTGAATTTTGTCTAAAAATTGTATTGAATATTGTCTAGAAACTATGTTTAATATGATAAATGGGAGTAGCTGACTTAAACGTAATTATAATTCCTTTTTTTTAAAGTTGATTATAATATTTTTTTGTAAAAAAAATGTATTGAAAATAAAAAATAAAAAATTCGAACTTTTTTGAAATAGTAGAATTATAAGTACATTATGTCAGCAACATTTAAAAAAAAAACCGTTTGAAAATTTCAATACTGCAGGAGTAATAAAGCCTACATTTTTATTTTTGCCATTTTTCGGCAGAGGTTTGGAGACAAGACATCCGGTCTCTTTTTACCGAGTTTTTGGTCACAATGAATGGTCCACGATTTATTTTAGAAGTTCAAGTGGTCTGAAATATCAGAGATGAGTAGAAATTATTCAAGGGTTGGAGGAACGCTTTTTTTTTTGTAACAGTTTTTTTTTTACGTAATGACGTTAGATTTTTCAGAAAGTAACTGTCTCTTAGTATTACCTTTAACTGCATCGAAGTTAAGAAAAATTTCTTTATTTTTCCATTACTTCACACGCCGCTCTTCGCGGGGATCGTTTGTTGTCTGCTGTACTCTTGTGCAATTATTTTTTAGCTTCCACACTACATTTATAACGTAAAAAGTGAAAGTTATTATAATAGTTCAGTCCGTCTATCTGTCTGTCAAATACTTTGATAGCCCAAAATACTAATGCTACAGACAAGTGGGATGCGTCAAAAAAAGGCAGCACATTGAAATTCGAAGTCATTGAACATTTCAGAAAAAAAAATCGAATTCGAAGTACTTCAATTATTAAAAAATTGCAAAATTAAATGCTCATTTCAAAAACCTAAGAAGCAATTTTTATTAAAATTAAATCACCATTGCCATTCACATCAATTGCTTGAAAAAATTTATTTCTTTTAAACAATAAATTAAAAAAAATATTTTTGCGACATAAATCAGTTTGAAAAGACGTCAAATATATTTTACAAATTGTTTAATTGTATGTTGATATGACATGCTTTGCTTCTTTTCAAAAGCGAGAGATATTATCTATTTATTCTTTGAATATAAAATAATTTACCAAACGATAAGAAATAATTTATGGATTTTTTAAAGAAAATAAATTAAATTAGACAAATTTTGGGTGTAAAAGTTTAATATCGTAAAAGATTCAAAAAATTTTTAACGTACTTTTGGGGCATACACGTCTGGAGACCCATTTAAAACGTTAGTTTCGGAACTTATATGTTGAAACTGCTTGCGTGCTTTTATGGCATAATAGCTTAGGACTACAAGCCAATAATACTTGGGTCTTTGTCATTTTATCACGTCTTCATCAATTATCATTTCATTGAAGCACACTCTGGAATCTTTCATTCAAAAATTAGTAAAACATACCTATATGAGTGAGTGTGTTAAAATAAATTAAAAAATCTAATGTGTATAAATTGTATTAGTTAAAACGAGAATATTTTAAATTTCCACCTCCTTTATTGGCTGAGTAATACTTATGTGTGCAAATTTTGTTGATCTGAGTTAATATCTTCTGTTGCCTCTGGAGCAATTAAGGTAGGCGAATACATAAAATTCCCCCAAATTCTAAAATTTTTACTATTACTTTAATCTTTTCCAAATTTGGCATGGTGATTTCAAATATAATGAATAATGCTATTTAGGCAGTTTTTTAAATTTAAATATAATTTATTTATTTTAAACGGTGTTTTTCTACTAAAAAAAGAGGTTCACGCCAACAAGCCTACCACATTGAATTTTCCTCCACCACATGAATTATGTGTTCAACATGAATTATGTGTTAAATTCTTCGTTTTGAACTGATCCGTGCAATGACCCTCTAGAGTTACAAACAAATCACAAGAATGTGTTTTACGACAAATTTTATGAATTAACTTGAAACAAACACAATGTGGCTAATCTAACGGCAGTGCCGGAAATCTGCGCAAGCGGATATCTCGACTTGAGAGCGAAACGTTTTTGTAAGCAGCCAAGTAAAATATCGCCAAGTTGTTAGTTAGGGTTGTAGTGAAGGTTTAGGTTGTTATTGAATATCAAGCGTTTACCCTCGCCGAACGTGTGCGTTTATGGATTATAATAGAATTATTGGATTATAACACTGTCCAATTCTAAGCCTATTTTATTCTGGGATCAATTGATGTAAGACTTTACATAATCAAACCCGCTTATAAACCTTCGTCAAGCAAGAGAGATACAACACACACACTTAAGGGGTCTAAGGAGTCTTAAAAATGTGCAAAGAAGGAACTACAAAGTATAGTTTGATTTCTCATGTAATTTTTTAACTACTCAATATACAAGTATAATTTTTTTATGTAATTCTACAAGATTTATTTATTATAAAACAAATTTTAAAATTTATGAAACTTTAGCCAAAACTAAAATAAATGATATTAAACATAAAGCTGTTGTAACACATTGTGATTAGGCTTGCGCGGCAAATTTTGAGGTCAAAATTGAAAAAATGACTTTATATTGTACAAATATGTACAAACTAGGACTTATACCTAAATTCTCAGCTAAATTTTAAATTGGAAATTATTTAAAAATAAATTTAAAATCAAAATTAAAAAAAAAAATATATTAATTTTTTTAGAAAAAAGCTCTTAAAATAATTTCTTATTAAAATTGAGATGAGAATTTAGGCATAAGTCCTAGTTTGTACATATTTCTACAATATAAAGTCATTTTCTTGGTCATTTTTTCAATTTTGACCTCAAAATTTGCCGCGCAAGCCTAATCACAATGTGTTAAAATAGCTTTATGTTTAATATCATTTATTTTATTTTTGGCTAAAGTTTCATAAATTTTAAAATTTGTTTTATAATAAATAAATCTTGTAGAATTACATATAAAAAAAATTATACTTGTATATTGAGCAGTTAAAAAATTACATGGCAGATCAAACTATACTTTGTAGTTCCTTCTTTGCACATTTTTAAGACTCCTTAGACCCCTTAAATGGATCCATCTAATTTTTAGAGACAGAGGCCAACTAGAGGATCCCCAGAATTGACTTGTCACATGTATTGATTTGGTATGGTAACTTGGAGGACTTAGTGACCACGACGGATTTAACGTACACCAGTCATTTAGCATGGCTTTAGAAATTATGGTTATCAGTTAAAAAAGCAACTTCCAGATCCATAATACATTTTAAATTATACAGGGTGGTTATAAAATAACGATCGCTATTCAGAGTGGTCTGTAGCTGTGATGAATATTCCAAATGCAAAAAACTTTGAGATACTTACTAATCAAGAAGGGGGGGGAATGGTATCATAAAAAAACCAACTCGTCTCTTGACCAGGGTTCTAAATTACGAGGCGTAATTGGATGTGTTGGCCGTAATTAGCCATAATTGGCTGTACCTCGTAATTTAGAACCTTTGTCAAGAGACGAGTTTCTTATTTATGATTTCAATCTTTTTCGAAAAAAACACCCTCGTCCCTTGACCAGAGTTTCAAATTACGAGGCGTAATTGTTGGCCGTAATTGGCCATAATTGACGATGCCTCGTAATTTAGAACCCTGGTCAAGAGACGAGTTTGTTTTTTATGATTATTTTTAATGATTATTTTTTAGGATTCTATCTTTTTTTTTATTCCATTCTTCCGCAACGAGGATCGATTTCATCTCAATCAACATGTTAATTTTTATTCCCAAAACCTTATCAACTTTGGGCGATAATAAGCCAACGTGACAAACTATCTTTCCCTTTCAGTATCCGTCTGCGCACGCGCAGTGGTTTTCCGTAAGAGAGCTGGATTTCCGGCAGATGCTGAGCATGCGCAGATGGTGCCGTAAGTGCAATGGGTTTAAGGAACTACCGTACTCGCTACTACCAATCAACAAATTTTTTTTTTCGATAAACTTACACTTTGAAATTTTTTTAAACAAAAACTACTATATTTACACCAGATGTTAGAGGTTCATGGCACAGATGTATATTAAAATAGCATCTGTAAAAAATTTCAGGTAAATTAGTGTAAAACTTTTTATGCTAGAAGTGCTAGCGTAAACCCCCTTTTTTAGTAGAAAAACACCGTTTAAAATAAATCAATTATATTTAAATAAAAAAAATTGCCAAAAAAGCATTGTAAATTATATTTGAAATCACTATGCCAAATTTGGAAAAGATTAAAGTAATAGTAAAAATTTTAAAATTTTAGGTATTCGCCTACCTTAAATACACAAAATTCGTCATTTTTTGTCCGTGAAGTAATGTAAAAATTATTTCCTTTTGAGTCTTTCTGGATATAATAGTCCGATTTTGTTTAGATATTAGTCATTACTAATAGAGAAGTAAGTCTAAATTGAATAAACTCACATCTTCTTTCAGCGCCGCACAATTCATCATCCCAATAACAACTGAGGATTTTAACTAAGATTGCCGACCCATCGGCGTAACGGTTAGGGTGCTAGCCTTTGGAGCTTCTGGGTTCGGGCTCGAATCCCGATAAAACATGGATGTTTGTGTTTGTCAAGTATATGCGGAATACGCTCGTTAAATCTGTTGTGTCCTGTGGGCTGTCATTGCGCAGTTTCTCACGGGTACAGGTCCCTGAAAACTATTTCCTTCCCTTCAGGGACGCTCAGGGACAGGGATGTCTAAATTGTGGAGGTGGCGCGCGATAGATGTCAGAATCTGTCACGTATGTGTTTGTGTGTGTTGTGTCCGTCTTACATGACGAAGGTTTATAAGCTGGTCTCTGTCCAAGCGCACAAGCCTGAAAATATATGTCTACCAACCAACTAACTCAGATCAACAAAATTTGACACACTCCAAAACTTATACCAATACGATAACATCTTTTTCGCATAATTGGAAATTTGATATAAAAAAATCGATAAACCCTATTAAACACAGTGAGTGGTAAGATAGTGCAAAGTGACAAGACGACGAGATAATTAAATGCCCATTTCCAAATCTATTGAGTCGCCAAGGGCACCTCTAATCGAAAAAAAAAACACCTGCTTCCGTAACAAATTGAAACCAGTGACGTACTAGAATGAAGATAAGTATTGTTATTTCAGATAATTATTGTATTATCATGTGAGTGGCTATTATTAAAAATAATGATACATTAATTTTGTATCTAGAATGTTTATTTTTTTAATCGATTCGTGGCTTATGTAGTTTTATAAATAAATAGCTTTATAAGCTCGGCGTTGCACGGGTGTAACCTTAAAAACCCTAATAATTGTCTTTTGTATGTAAAATTTTATATTATACCAATTGATCCCTCTCCATAGGTATTATAATGTCCTGCCATTCTGATGTGAGTGGTCTTCTCATTCTGATATGATTGGTTGACTGTATCCAGACCTTTCCAGGAGTTATATGTCTTTCCTATAGACCCCTGTTCAAATTGCCAGCACATAGTCTTCATTTATAAACCCTTTTTTTACAAAATGAATTTTTTTTAGTTGATTCATTTTAAAAATAAATATAATCTGAAATGATATAATGCATTAAAAATTTAAATTAAACTAATCGCTAAATTATGTTCTTAATTGGTTAGTTAATTTGAGTCAACTACGGCCAAAGCATAAAAACATACTTAAGTACAAACTTTCTAGTTGACAAAATTTGTAATTATAAATCAAAGCAGCATAACCACTGTTTGAACAAAAGCACAAGTTAAAGAATTTTATTAATTTGAAAGGAATTACGGAATAAATAAAAGAATAAAGTTCTCCTAACGGCTGAAGTAGCCTGAACTTAAGATTTTTAAATTATCATTAACAATTAAAAAATCAATTTTAAAACTAAGAATGTATTGTAAGGACGGGCAGAAGTGGCAAAAACTAGTTATAATTTATATTTTAAATGAAATATTACGTATAAAAATTTGTTCTCAAGCCGTTATCTGTTTCTTATATCATTTGGGACTAACGTCATATACTAATTCCAAAAATATACTTGAGTGACAATAAGTTCCAGAAATAAAATTCTATTGTGCTTCATCGTTATCAGCTTTATCTAGGCCACTCGTATGAAGATTGATCGCTAAAGCATAAACACTATTTTTTTCAATGAATTTCTGCACGTCATATTTTAACAGTTATCTGTGCGAATCTCTTATTGAAAGTGGCAAATAGTTATGAATGAGGTATATAGAGATCTCTTTTAGGAGGGATTTTGAATTTGAGGAACCGCTGGTGGGTGATGGTTAGAAAAAGAACTTTTGAAACATCCTTTCTTAATGACATAGGGGTCACCTTTTGGGTTTGGAAATTCTCTGGAGACCAAAGTGGTACGCATTGAACGCTAAAACATTTCATATTTATGCAATTTTATTTTAAATAGAAATCTGGTACTATATTATAAACAAGCACAATGTGATGTGCTGATTTTTTTTTTTATATTTTTCTAAAAGTTATTATTTTTTTTTTTTAGAAAAAAAAATACCTATCAATATGTGTTAGTTCGACCAATGTTTGGAGCAAGTTTTAAAATATCTGTAACATTTTAACCTTTAAGGGTTAACAAAAGTCAATGTTTTCGTCCGTAAACTGAGGCTAATCAAACTACTTTTTTTTTTTTTTTTTGTTTTGTTTTTTTATTTGCATTGATTTTTGATTTGATTTCCTTTTTTTTTTTATACGTAATACTTACTTGAAAAAAAATTAAATTTTTATGTTAACTATATATTTATATCAATTATTAAAAACATTTAAATTTTAATATATACAACTTTGAGTGTGCACTTAGAAAACTTTTTTTTTACTTAAAAAAAAAAAAAAAAAGTTAAAAAAAAAAAAAATCTGTTTTTTTTTTTTTAATTTAAATATAAATATAAATATAGTATAATTTTTAAGAAATTTAAGAACTAAAAAAAAAAAAAAAAAAAAAAAAAAAAAAATATTTCCTTTTATTTCCCCAACTGCTGCCACGTGAAAATGCGTGAATCACTTTTTTTTTTTTTTTTTTTTTTTTTTTTTTTTTTTTTTTTTTTTTTTTAAAAAAAAAAAAATTTTTTTTAAAAAAAAAAAAAAAAAAAAAAAAAAAAACAGTAAAGACACTGCCTTGCAAGCCAAAGATTGCAGGTGCATTGCAAGCATAAAAATGCTGGTTATAATAAGGCGTATATCAGTGAGCGTATAGGTAGAGCGTATTTTTGTTTTTTTAAAGTTTTTTTTTTTTTTTTTTCTATTTTTTATTTTTAATTTAAATTAACTTTGTTTATTTTAAAAAGGCAATTTGCCAACTTGGAAAGTACGAGGGCTTTTTTTTAACCTCCGAATGGCTGTAACAAAGAGACGGGTCAAAATACAAAACAAGGTTTTAAAAAAAAAAAAAAAATTGCATGGGGGAAAAAAAAAAAATCCCCTTTTGTGTGTAATTTTTGTGGTTTTTTCATTTTTTTAAAAATTTTCATTTTTCATTTTTTTAAAAAAATAAATTAAAAAGCGGGATACCAGCAACAAAAAATATTATGCTTAAAAAAAAAATTTATGGCAACTGTATCAAAAAAAAAAAAATAAAAAAACACCCAATTTTTTTTGCATAAAAAATTTCAAAAAAAATCAAAAAATTTATTTTATAAAAAAAGAATATTAATTGCATTTATTTTTTTTTATAATATTTAAAAGTTTTAAGCGAAAAAAAAAAAAAAAAAAAAAAAAAGAAACTTAAAAACTTTTATTTTTTAATAAATTGAAAAAAAAAGATTTAAAAAAAAAAAAAAAAAAAAAAAAAAAAAAAAAAAAAAAAAAAAAAAAAAAAAAAAAAAAAAAAAAATTTAAATTTTTTTTTTTTTAAATTTTTTTTAATTAAATTTAATTAAAAAAAAAAAAAATAAAAAAATTTTTTATAAAATTTTTATTTTTTTAAGATCAAGTAGAGCCAAAATCCCGTATTTTTTTTAATTCAAGACCAATTATTTGCCGAGTTATTGTAAAAAAAACTGAAAAAGACGAGATTTATTGATCGTGTAAAAAAATACTTGGCAAATTTTATCCAAACTTGCATTATCGTTTGGTGGTTGAAAAGCGTTTGCTGATAAATGTTTATTCAAATTATTGATGTCTGTCAAATATCTAAAAATCTTTTCTTATTTCAAGTGCATACAATATATTTGGTTTGTCTCTAATTAACAGTAAATTATATCGATCACTATGTTTTTAAATGTTTGTTATTTCCAATCCAATTTCAAAAAGTGTGTTTAATATTAAAAATTAAATACCCTAAAATATTGTTGTAATTCGGTTTTCTGTACATTTCATTGTTACCACATTAATTATTTAAAATGATTAGTGCTCACCCCTGCCTTGGTTAAAAATCATTGTCAAATCGTTCTGAGTAATTTTGTTTTGCTTTTCTGAAATATATGTTTTAAATTAAGTACAAGTCTATTGAAGAATATAAATCTAAATCATTCTTCTAAAATTAATTTGTAAAGATCTCCAGGACACATGACTTCACACACCGTTAGTTTTATTAGAAGTGTTGCCAACTACAATTTTATAATATGATGATGCATAGAGTTAGAATAAGTAAGCTAGAGGGCGAAAAAGAAGATCGAACCGATGCGCCGCACTGGGTCACGTGATCTGTGGACTTCGAAGAGAAAACCGAAAGTCTTTTTCTGTAGCCCACAGCGATAAAACTTCGTCTGCTCAAGCGGGATGTACTAAAAATGGTACACTATTGTTGTGCTTATGGCTGTAAAGAAAAATTTATTCAAGGAGGACCTGTTGCATTTCATGGGTAACATTTTTATAAACTTTTCTTATTGAAATCGAAACAACTTAATAAATAAAGTTAAAAAGAGTGTTGCTAATCATGGTTTTTTTTAAAAAAAAATTCGATATTTTATGTGATTTAATACGATTTACTCTTATAAATTGCATGTAAGAATAAAAATGGATGCTTTTGTTTAATAATCGGTATCAATAAAAAGTCTTTCAAACTTGTATTTTTGCTTTTTAAGACTTTCCATTTCGGAAATCACTTGGCGCTTGGCGGTGGCGCAATTGGCGTTATTTTGGAAATCGAAACTAATAATTATTATCTTGGAAAGGTGTGTGCTGTACTCGGTTTAAATTGCAGTTTTTACAATGTTTCCTTATATTTCTTGCAGTATTTTTTATGAAATTAAAATTTTAAGATAAGAATTTATGGATCAATTATATATTTTTATTTTCGATTATAATTACGTATTTTTATTATTGATCTATTTAATTTGGTAGTTCCAATTTACAAAATCAGTACTTAAATTTGAAAGTTATTTAAGTAACGTTGTACGTTTGAAGAAATGTCAACAGAGAAAATATGAAATAAAAGGTAATTTCCATGTTATTTCAATGTATATTAAATTTTTAAATAACTTAAAAATTTAAGTAACTAAATTTGTAATGAATTTTTTTACGTAGCATAGCCGTATTTTTAGCTTTAAGTTATTTTTGTTATTTAAATTTATTTTTAGCGTTGTGGGACCTATTGTTCGTTCTGTGAAAGTTCCGTGGATCCAAATATGTCTGAAGAATATTAGGTGAAGAGGGAGTGCACGTTAAGTATGCTCCTAAGTCCCGTATGATGTTGCCTTAACGGTGGCGTTGAGTGCCTATTCAGATGAAGGCACGTCACCTGACTTTTTTTTTTTTAAATACACCCGTCGCCAATAGCCATCGTGTAGCTATAGTGCGACGATAATTCAAACTAAACTAAAAAAATCTTTGGTAAAAACGGTCGTCCAACCACCCACTACAACGGTTTTGTATTATAAAACCATTCTATATATTTATTGCAATTATTTTCTCAGACAAGAAAAATTTATTTCGTAATTAAGTTACTGGGAACTCGTTTTTGTCATTTTAGAGGAATATTTGGCTTTGGATCAAATCTTTTTTATTCCCTTTGTTTCTACCAAGAAATATATAAGCTGGGTATCTCATGTCATACGTATTAAACAAAAAAATTAAAAAAAAGTAGAATGGCCCGATTCATATTTGAAAGGGGGTACGGGCAGAGGCAACGCAAATTTTCAACTATATTCCGTTTGGTTATTCTTTCATATAGTCATATAAAAAAGAAAAATAGTTAAAATTATTGCATAAAACACAATACAAAATTGTTGTATAGGTTTAAAATTGTTTTAAACTTAAACACTAATACTGTGTTTTACTCGCGCGAACCAAACCCATTAAAACAAACATAGTCCCCTCAATTTTTTTTTTTTTTAAGTTTTCTTAACTCGCAATTTGAAAAAAAAAAATTACCAGGTGCCAAAAAGGGAGAAATTTAACAGAGCGGCAATCCCATCTGGTGATTGACCTTGGATCAGCGCCAAATATCACGGCCCTAAAGCACGTGACGTGTGTGGAACGGTTTTAATGTTAGTAACAAAGTAACAGCAGTTAAATAGGATATTTGCATTATCGCTCTCTCTCCTTATTATAACTCTATGTGATGATGTGTTAATTCAAATGTTTAATGGTGCTGCCATCTATCTAAATAAAGAGGAAATAAACATGTGTGTTTGTTACACATTTCAACATAATAATCATGTTTGTAATCTGATTGTAACTAATCGCATTTGAAAATCAGTTCCCTAGAAATAACCGTACATGCGACTTAATTTAAAATTAAAACTTTTCCCTCTTATAGCCTTTATTTTATTTCTGAATTCTAAAATCCATCATTTAATAAAAAAATAAAAAAAACCACAGTATTAGTGAAGAAGGTTGAATTCTAGCATCCGTTGACGAGATTATGTTAAGTCTTTTGTTAGCTTGTCTTTTGAAAAGACACAAAATAAATATTATTTTTTTCATTTTGGAAATTCTCCCCTAAACTAGTTCAAAATTAATGCTTTAATATTTCAGCAAAAAAAGCGAAATAAATAGTACTTTTTTTATACAGGGGGTATTTTGAAGTTTCTGAACATTTTTATGTAAAAAAAGGGTGTTGTCAATGGAATTTTCCAAATCGGTACTCATTTTAATATGTAAACATCTTTTTTTACAATTTGAGTAGCCAGTTTTCCATTTCTTACGCTATTTCCTGAAAAATGACACCTTTCACAAAATTCCTGGAAAACTAGTAGCCGTAAAACAAAGGGTCTATCGTTTCCCCCCCTCCCCCCCACCTGTACAACATAAAATATAAATAAAAAAGGTACCGTCAGTGCGGGTAACTTTAGTCCAAAATCTTTTTTTACAGGAGAAGAAAAATTAAACTACAAAAACGATGCAAACACATAAAATTATTATGCAGTCTCAGTATTGTACTTTAAGGGAATAATTTCCAAGCATTTTTGTTAAATTTTATAAAATAATAAAAAATTGGTATTAGTTAAAAAAAAAAAATTAGAGCATGGTTAGGATCCAGGCGGGTAACTTTGGTCCAAGCACGAAATACATAAGAAACATTCTTTTTAACACCCTTAAAGGCTGTTTTATCAAATTAAATAGTAATAACAAAATGTTTAAATTTAAAAAGAACGAAGTTCTAAGATACTTAATAAAAATGGTATTTAACCTAACATTTACTCTGTAGTGCATTGTAGAATGGCATTACACTATGAATACCTGTATTGACTGTCGCTTAAAAGAAAAATAAACACAAATTTAAGAACATAACTTATTTTTTGAAGCAAGATTAAATTACAAATATCTTTCTAAAAACAAATGATTTTATTATATAAAAGGTATTATTTAGGAATTATTTATTATATTTATTATTATAAAAGGAAAAATATATATATATTCGGAATTAGGAATTTAAAAATAGTTACATTTCGACATAGTTATATAGAAAGCTGTTTGTTTCTCGTATTCGATCGTTGTCTCTGTGTTAAATTTTTTTTTATCATCTCAAAAACTGATAATCATAAAAATACGACTTCTTGAAAAATAGTTAAACAGAATACACTTTTACATATATTTTTCAAAGTGCAAGGTTCCATTAAGAAGTAGTTACATCTTGGAACAAAGTTACCCGCATTCATTGGCAAAAGTTCCCCAATGACCAATAATTAAATGTAGCATAAAAAGTATTCAACTTTGATTAAAACAAATGGCACAATATTCATCCCCATTAATAGTAGAATAGTATAGAGTGTTTTACTTAACTTTTTTTTATATTTTTTAAGTGGTCCAGTCAAAAGTTGGATAAATAGATTTTTGTCATTAAATGCTCTTAAGAATACAAACGCCATTTGAAGTATTGTCAAAATTAGAATGAAATTATTTTTTACATGAAATGAAATAGAATGTTTCCACCTTTCCGTAGTACTTTTTAACTTTAAATTAAATGTGCCAACTTTAAATGCAGTTCATATATCATTAAAAACATGTTTTCAAATTATATTGTTCTCATATTTTAGTTAACTCTACCGAATCTAACAAGGATGGATTCCGAGAAAAGTGGAAGCAGGGCAATGAAAAAGAAAAAGCAATCTGAAGGCGGTAAAACAAGCGAGCCGATGTCGTAAGAAATGATTCAATTTACTCACTTAAATCCTAATGCTACATGGTGGCCCAAAAGTAGCCTTACAGCTAGTTAGGTATACCTATACAGTCAGTTATTTATACAGCAACAGTTATTTTTCGAAAGCATGTCTGTTTGTACAATCAGTTGATTGCGTATTTTCTCACAGAACTGTAATTAGGATCGTCAACAAGAAGGCCTCGTATCTGAGCGCTACGGTTTAAGGGGTCTAAGGAGTCTTAAAAATGTGCAAAGAAGGCACTACAAAACATAGTTTGATCTTTCATGCCATTTTTGAACTACTCAATGTATAAGTATAATTTTCTTATATGTAATTCTACACGATTTATTTATTATAAAACAAGTTTTAAAATTTATGAAACTTTAGCCAAAACTAAAATAAATGATATTAAACATGAAGCTATTTGAACACATTGGGATTAGGCTTGCGCGGCAAATTGTGAGGTCAAAATTGAAAAAATGACCAAGAAAATGACTTTATATTGTACAAATATGTACAAACAAAGACTTATACCTAAATTCTCAGCTCAATTTTAATTAGAAATTATTTTAAAAATAATTTAAAATCAAAAATTTCAAATTTTTATTAATTTTTTTAGAAAAAAGTTCTTAAAATAATTTCTAATTAAAATTGAGCTGAGAATTTAGGTATAAGTCCTAGTTTGTACATATTTGTACAATATTAAGTCATTTTCTTGGTCATTTTTTCAATTTTGACCTCACAATTTGCCGCGCAAGCCTAATCACAATGTGTTCAAATAGCTTCATGTTTAATATCATTTATTTCAGTTTTGGCTAAAGTTTCATAAATTTTAAAACTTGTTTTATAATAAATAAATCTTGTAGAATTACATACAAAAAAATTATACTTATGCATTGAGTAGTTAAAAAATGACATGAAAGATCAAACTATGCTTTGTAGTATCTTCTTTGCACATTTTTAAGACTCCTTAGACCCCTTAAGGCTCAGCTGGTCCATCAGGCGTTGTAACGGTGATCTAGGGATATTCAGCTCCCGAGACGCTTGTCGAGTGTACTTCTTTTTATGTTTATGAATGTTATGCTACACAGTCCCTGCATTTTAATAATTTCAGATGGTCTGAAGGACACACCGTCGGTGCTCCTCACTCAGATTCCCAGCAGTGGTTTACAATTATAAACAAAAGCACGCATTTTCCAGCAGCACAAATCATTTTATAGGATAGCTTCCAGATGGCGAGATTCGAAGTTTCATACTCTAAAAACTTTATTTGCTTATTCCTCAAGCATCAAATGAATATTCCGAAGCTATCTCGAAACTAAGCCAAACGAAGTCTATGAGTCACCGATGTTTGGTTTAAATACGCTGTAGTGCGTTTTTATTTTATCCAACCACAAAACTAGTACGACTCTGTCAATTACCTGTTCTAAATAACCAAAAGTTCTTACCAATGGTACATCATTAACTCTTAGGCTACTTTAAGGCCACCATGTATATTTAAATGAACAGCTGGGGGGGGGGGGAATCACCCCTCGTTTCTCGGCTGTTATTGGTCAAGGAAATTCGTGAAATGTGTCATTTTTCAGAAAATAACGTAAGGAATCGGAAACTGGCAACAACAATTGGAAAAGGGGTCGTTTACATATTGAAATGAGTACCAACTTTGAAAATTCCATTGGCAACACCCAATTTTTTTACACACAAATGTTCAGCACTTTCAAAATATCCCATTTGAAAAAAGAATTATTTAATTTGTAATATTTGCTGAGATATTAAAGCATTAATTTTGAACTAGTTTAGGGGGAAGTCTCCAAAGTGAAAAAGGTAATATTTAAGTTGTATCTTTTCAAAACGCCAAGCTAAAAAAAAGGTTAACATAATCTCGCCAATGGATGCTAGAATTTAACCTTCTTCACTAATATTGTGATTTTTTTATGTTTTTTTTTTTTTAAATTTTGGATTTTAAAATTCAGAAATAAAATAAAAGACTAGAAGATGAAAAGTTTTAATTTAAAATTAAGTCGCATATACGGTTATTTATAACGAACAGATTTTCAAATGCGATTAGTTACAATCAGATTGACAAACATGATTATTACATTTTTGTTTTACATTTTTTATGCAAATTTTTGTTTCATTCATATTTTTGCAAAATGCTTGTTTAAAACTCATCACACATTATCGGTTTTTTAAACCACGTATTACAAAACGAGAGTTACGACCGTAACACGATATTTAAAGAAAGCAAAATAAAATAACTCGGAATAATTTTTCAATGATTTTTAACCATAGCAAGTGGGCACTAATCATTTTAAATAATTAAATAGGTAACAATGAAATTTAATGAAAACCGAATTCCAATAATATTTTAGGGTATTTAATTTTAAATATCAAACACACTTTTTAAAAATGTATTGGAAATAACACACATTTAAAAACATAATAATCGATATAACTTAATGTTAATTAAACAAACAAAATACATTGTAGGGTCATATGGGGGAATTATGGATCAAAAAATCACAACATCCTATTTTTTTCTAAAGTATAAAAGATAGAAAGATTTAATTTTGCATGGAGTAAGCTTAAATAATTTAGAATTTATTTAAATAATCACTTTACCTAAAACTTAATTATTATTAGCTTTATTTTAATTATTGAGTGATCAGGAATTACCCCTGTGTTGGGCAATTACGGATCACACATGGGATAAATATGGATCACCCATTTTTTTATAGTGATGCGTGTCAAAAGTAAATTAATATTCCAAATTATATCATTTTTAGCGCATAAAAAGATTGTTTTAGCACAAAAAGGTAATGAAAGCGAAACTTGGCATATTTTTTATGCCAAGTTAGAATTCTCTATGCATCTTTCTTCATACATGTATAATGAACCATCAAAAGAACTCTATTTTGACAAAAAAAAATTTCAATGGACTTTATTACAGCAATCCAAACTGAATTATATGGCACAAATAAATGTTCTTTCAAAAGTTTTTATTTTAAATAAATTTTCTCGTAAGTTTAAAGCAATGGCAAACGTGAAAATATTGAATAAAAATAGAATTTTCATGCTATTTCAATGTAGATTAAATTTTTTGTTATTTAAATTTTAAATAAACTTCTAATTTGAATTTTTTAATGAAATTTGGAATGCAGCGTAATCTGATTTTATGCTTCAAAATGACATATACCACTTAGCTAAAAACACATGAAAAATTTAAAAAATATCACTGATCCAGAATCACCCCAGTGATCAAGAATTACCCCAGTAAACCTGGGGGATAAATCGATATACCTTCAAAATCATTAAAAAAAATTATTATGAATTTTTTTTTTATCGGATTGAAAAGCTTAGACCTTTTCCTATTGAAAAATAGCACCCACAATATAGTTCAAATATGTTTCTCCAGTATGGATCTTAAAAAAATAATCATGTTTTTCAAAGACAATCTTTTTTGAAGATGTTTTTATAGTAGTGTAAGAAGTATTTTTTTTTCTATTTTTTGCTGCAGAGTTACATTGTTTTTGAACTTGATATAAGAAAATGGAATGTATAAGGATGACTTGGCATATTTTTTTTTTTTCTAAAAACCATTTTTAATCCTCAAAACTTAGTGATCATTATTTACCCCAGAAAGAGAGTGATCCATAATTCCCCCATGTGACCCTATGCACTGGAATTAAGGAAAGTTTTTAGATAGTTGACAGACATCAATAATTTGAATAAACATTTATCAACAAATTTTTTTTTCAACCACCAAACGATAATGCAAGTTAGGATCAAATTTGCCAAGTAATTTTTTACACGATCAGTAAAATACGTCTGTTTCATTTTTTTTTTACAATAACTCGGCAAATAATTGTTGTTGAATTACAAAATTCGGGATTTTGGTTCTACTTAACCTACTTTATCGATTTATGTAAAAAAAATGTGGGGTTGCTATTCGTGTTTATTTTTCCTTATTTAAATTTAAATAAAAAAATATTAAAAATGAAAAATTGAAGACAAAACTTGTGTGATTTGTTTTTGGAAGATCAAGAAGTATGTAATGAAAAAATAAATATTTGTTTAATTCATATTCTTTGTGGAGGTATGAATAAAAGTTTGTGAAACTTTTTTAACATTATGTGAGTTCAAATTTGAATGCTTGTATCTCAACAAACACTGCAAATTAAATAATTCTTTTTTTACAAATGGTGTATTTTGAAGGTACTGACAATTTTTGTGCAAAAAAATTGGGTGTTGTCATTGGAATTTTCAAAGTTGGTGCTCATTTTAATTTGTAGACGACCCCTTTTACAATTTTTGTTGCCAGTTTCCTTACGTTTCCTTACGCCAGTTTCCGATTCCTTACGTTATTTCCTGAAAAATTACACCTTTCGCAAATTTCCTCGACCAATAGCAGCCGAGAAACGAGGAGTGATTCGTTTTTTTTTTTCTCTTTTTCCCCCCAGCTGTACCTAACTGCTCTAACTGTAACATGTTGAAAATTCTCGATTCTATTCTAATTCCCCCATGTCCTAAAACATAAGTACATCGAGAAAAAAAAATTGTATTGAAACATCACAAGTGGAACAGAAATATTGTGTATATAGATTAGGGTGTATCGAAAAAACCAAGTTTTTGATATCAAATTTGTAATAGTGCGGAAAAGTTGCCTTTGCCTTATGTTATTGTTAGTTTATGTGCAAAATTTTACTGATCTGAGTTAATATCTTCAGTTGCATAACATAAGGCAACTTTTCCGCACTATTACAAATTTGATATCAAAAACTTGGTTTTAGTCCAGGGACCCAGGGCCCCCTGATCTATGTTATTTTCTCACTAATGAATTGTATGAGATTAGGTTTGGTATTCATATGTTTACTTTTAGTGTATGGGCAGTTCTACCATAATTTTTAATTTTAGGTATAAAAAAACTTTTAAAATTTATTTTTTCAAAATCCCTTCAAATGTTTGTCAAAAGGTTTATAATTGTTCTAGAATTACGAAAAAGTTCAGCAATGCTCATTTGTAAAAAACAAAAATAATAAGGGATGGCATTTTGTAAAAAGCACCGATGCTAAAGAAACCGGTCTAAACCGACCTTACTAAAATAACTATGTTTCAAAGACACCGAAATCACAAAAAACTGGTTAGTCTTAAAACTGGTTTTGGCTTTCCTTCCCTAGATCATTACGACGGTAAGGACCGGAAGAAGGACATTCACGCTGTTTTCCGTTTTTTTTGTGTGTGTTGAAAGTAATTCCAGTTTAATAAAATTGGATTTTTTACTTCTTGTGCTTCACTTAAACATATTTATGGAAAAAAAATTCAATTTTCAAGCAAAAGTTAACCTTAAATCTGGGAGGCTGTAGGGAAAGCATTAAATCCTCGAAGCTAATTTTACTGAGGTTTCTTTTTTTTTTTTTAATTTTGGGCTTATTGGTGAATTTTAGCAAAAATATGTGGCAGCCACATTTTTTTATTTATTGCTTGATTTGATATAAAAATTTTTTTCATAAAATAAAATTTTGTATGGTCCTAAAAGTTTAGAAACAAATACGAGATTATGCTAATTTAAAGATAATTGCCCAATTTTGCATTTTTATTTTTAAATTATATATTTTTTGTATGATAAATAAAAAAAAAACGATATCCGGTGAACTAAACAGATTTATTAACGAGATTGATTCAATTTTACACCAAACAGACAATATAGCCATTTTAAATCTTTATTCAAGTCATATTTACTTCAAATGTACAATTTAACATCTATAAAAGCGAACCGAATGCCTACCAGCCCACCACCTTAAAGTTTTGCCACGAATTCGTATATTTAGAGACATGCATTCATCGATTTTCTTGATGAAAAGTGCAGTCTTTCCCATATAAAATCAAAAAAATAGCAGCATATTATTCTTGTCCTTTAGTACAATGCAGGGATAGTCACCTCTTCAAAAACGACAAAAAAAGTAGGGAATTTTAAAGTAAATTCACTCCACACCATTACGAAAGTTCCTTCTTTTATACTGAAGTTTTACATTGACAAAAACCGGTTTCTTTGAATCGGTTACAATTTAGCGGTCTCTTTAGTGCTATTTCAACACGTTCGGTTTAACCGAATATTGAAAAATGACTTTTGAAAACACCGGCTTTTCCAATTAAAAACTCTAGCATTAAGGTGGAAGTTTGCAATGGTGTGGAGTGAATTTACTTTAAAATGACCGACTTTTTTGGCGGTTTTGAAGAGGTGACTATCCCTGCATTGTACTAAAGTGCAAAAAAGAATAATATGTTGCTATTTTGTGATTTTACACTGAGTTGCATAATGATAGAACCACCATGTATTTTCAACATAACATAAAATAATTGAAAGAAATCATTGAAATTAATACTTTTATTGGAAATATATGAAATAAGAATGAGAATAGCAGAATAAAAACATAATACTTGTTTAACTTTTCGTGTAATAAAATAAAAACGCAAATATTATGTTGCAAAATGATAGGACCAGACATAATTAATACTTAATAACAGAACCCTTTTCGGCTATAACTTAAAAAATTCAATCAGGCATGCTTTTGACTAGACTTTTAAGTACATCTGCATTAATATTTTCGCATTCTGTTATAATAGCGTCGCTCAATTCTTGAACAGTTGTATATTGCTTTCAGCTGGCGTATACGGCCCTGCTTAGGATACCCCAAACGTTATCTATTTTGTTCAAATCAGGATAACAAGCTGGCCAGTAAATAACCTGCACTCTGTTATCCAGGAAACAATGCCAAGACGAGTTGGCAACATAAATACTGGCATTATGATGTACGAATTTCCAAAATGGACCCCCAATTTTTTTCTTCAAATGGCAACAAATTGTCTTCCAACATGTCTTGGTAGTCTTCTGGTTTCATTCGACCAGAGGGGAATACATTATTGCTCTGCCCTACGCTTCCAAAACCAGCCCACACCATCAACGATCGTCCCCTTCCACTGTCTCTTAGAGAAAATACTTTCTTCATTTCGGAGATCCCTCTAATAGTACTCCCATCCATCAGGACCATCTAGTTGAATTTTGTTTCGTCACTGAATACTATTGAAGCTACTGTTCTTTCCAAGTCCTATGTTCTTTAGCCCATTGTATAATATTTCGCTGGTGAAGCTCTGTAGGGCTCGGTTGTGTTTTCTTGTACACAAGATGTTCCGTTCCGCCTAACCACTCTTGATAAAGTAGACTTGTGAATGTTGATGGTGGGTCTCGTGATAATCTGGTCAATGTTTCCCCGACTTTTAGTTTATTCACAGCTAATTTTTCTTGCCGAATTGGTAGCTTTCGGGGTCGTCCAGTTGATTTCCTCTTCCCATATTTTGATCTAAGATGGAGAAAGTTATTAATCAAGTGCGGTAAACGTCCAATATGTCTTGCTATATTCCATGACGACAATCCTGCTTGGTTTAAAGCTGCAATTTGCCCCTTTCAAAAACCGATAACTGTTTTTTCCTAACCATACTTAATTAACACCTTTTCAAATCTATTGATTTAACTTATTCACAATAAATGCAAACAAGGTTAGTTTAACTAGATAAAACAAAGCTTTTATGGCTAGAAATGTTTCCGGTTGCCTATTTTTATCCTCCGTGAGGAGTTTTAACTCATGCAATTTCGCCTGTTTACTTAAAAGCAAGAGTGGTGCTATCATTTTGCAACAGTAAATCTCCATTTGTTTTAAACATTTGCTTATTAAGCCAAACTCAAAACTTCTCACAGCTTGATATCCTGCATTCTACTTAATTATACTATTCTAGTTTATGGAAGTATTACAAACTTATTCAAAAATATATTATACAGTTTTTACTCAGAAGAAACAAGGTGGTGCTATCATTTTGCAACACAGTGTATATGGGAAAGACTTCACTTTTCATCAAGAAAATCGATCAATGCATGTCTCTAAATCTACGAATTCGTGTCGAAACTTTAAGGTGATGGTCTGGTAGGCATTCGGTTCGTATTTAGAGATGCTAAATTGCACATTTGAAGCAAATATTATTAGAATAAAGATTGAAAATGGCTATATTGTCTGTTTGGTGTAAAATTGAACCAATATCGTTATTAAAACTGTTTAGTTCACCGGATATCGTTTTTTTTTTTAATTTATCATTTAAAAAATATATATTTCATCATTACAAATGCGAAATTATGCCATTATATTTTTTAAATTAGCATAATCTCGCATTTGTGTCTAAACTTTTGGGAAGATCAAAAATTTTATTTTATGAAAAAAAAATTATAGCAAATCAAGCAATTATGTTTTAATTATAGCATTTCAAAATACTTATTTAATACATATATGGATGTTTTGAAATTCTACTATCACACATCTAAATTTTACAGCTAAAAACATCATTGTCTAAACTTTTGGATCGCAGTGTATAATTTGAAAATAAAAAGCAAAGAATCCGAGGGAGGATGAATGAAGGGTTGAGGGATTTCAAGAGCCATGATTCCTAAACCGCTTCCTAAACCTCTTGCATCACGATTTTCCTAAACGTCTTCTAAATTTAGACGCCCGTCGCCGATAGCCTTTGTTTAGCTCTAGTGCAATGAGAATTCAAACTTACCTAACTGGAAGTCCTCTTCAATGTCTATCTTCAACCAAACTTGTCTTCGTCAAATCCCTTAGTCATTATACAGGGTGAGGCAAACAAAAGTGGCCCTAAAGTGGAGATAAGAATACGACAGAAATGTTGCCAAGTCAAAAACCAATACAAAAACAGGTTTGCTAACTGAAGCTATTGATCGCTTCAATATTAAGCCCAAACAAACGCTAGGCGACTCATTTGCCGGCAACTATACGCTATGGTTTGAGAAGCTTAGTTGAAATGAAATATAAACAAGGTTTCTAGAGCTGATTAAGAAAAGTTCACACTACTGATTATTTTGGTCGTTATTTATCCTAGAGAATCGGACCTTTTTGTTTTTGTTAATTAAAACATTCTTAATTGATTGCAAAACACAAAATTTGCATTATGGGACGTAATCATACAATACGAACTAAGATCTGAACTCCCCACAAGTCTATGAGTAGCTCTAATGTGAAGCTAATCTTATCCAACCAATGCAAAAACGGGTTTCAGGCGGCTTCAAGAGTTTTTCTCGCCAAGCATTTCAACGTATTCCTATCTCTACCGTTGCCACTTTTGTTTGCCTAACCCCTGTAGAAATTAGATAGTCATTATAACATATTTCAAGTCGAAAACTAATGATTAGAAAATTGTTTTTTATTGCACAACAAAACATGTTTGCGCAATGAAGAACAAAATAGCGTTTAATATTTGTCCTCCTATTGATTACTGAAAAAGTAACCCATTAATGGCGGTTTTGAGAATACCATTCATTAACACGTTCATTTCCGAATAAAAACGCCTTTGAATTAGTTTTCTTTATTTTTCCTACAAAAATTGTTCAAAGCTATTGTCTTAATTTGTCTTGCATTTTGTTTTTTTTTAAATAAACTCAAGCAGGAAGTTCATTTTCCCGTGCACATTTTCTTTCCACCTATCGCTAATGGATTAATGCGCTGCGTACCTGTTTATAGACGGTATAATCGCTATTGTATTGCACAAAATTTGTTCCCGGGTAGGATTACACTCGAAGATAAGGAAATTTATTCCTCGTATTTGTGAACTCAGCTCACCCTTTCAGTCCCAGTGATGCCATTTTGCATCATCAACTTTCTGATCATAATTAAAAAAATATGATAGGACTGACATCTATTGGGATTAATAAAAAAATACTTTCTAATAGAAAAAGTATGAAGAATCGAATGATGTGCTTTTTGAGATCATAAATGGCCATAGACGATCAGAACAAAAAAATTCTAAAATGGTGATGCCAAATTGTCATTGGGACTGAAAGGGTTAATATTAACGGAATTGCATTTACCGATTCATAATAAAATATTTATTCGTGATTTTCAATCAATTTCTATCAATATTCATGCATTTATAAATACTCTTTTCGCTTATATTAACTGATTTCAAAATTTCAAAAATAGTTGTGTACAGTTCTTATGGGACACAAGTCAACTGTAATGGAGCATACAAATCGCCATTTATTTGAATCGCTGCTTTTTGGAGCACCCGTTGCATTTTTTTTTTTTTTTGTGTGATTTTTAAATTTCGATTGTCTACACATAATTTATAACTAAACACTTTTCCGGAAATTATAACTCTTTTGCTGCTTAATTACTAGATAATATTTCAATGTATTTAGTACTGAGGTCCGTCTTCAGAGAAATCAAGCCGAGAAGCAGCGCCGGGATCGACTGAATGGTTACATCACAGAGTTGTCCAACATAGTGCCGATGGTGAAGAATTCATCGAAGCCCGTGGACAAAGTCAGCGTGCTGAGGCTTGCAGCTGCTCACATGAGGCTAAACTACAGTAAGTGTCTTAAAGGCGAATGAGCCCTATCGACAGCGGGTCTCAATACCAAAGTGCCTCTGAGTCAATCCAATGGTTGGAAACATTTTCTAAGACCCACTGCTATCTGCCATACTTTTACAATAAAAGTTTACAATAGTTTGGCAGAAACTATACTTAATACGATTACACAACACTATTACACACTACTATTACATAATACTGACACAATTCTGTTATAAGGATACTTTAAAAAAGAGGAGTAAATGTCAATTTCACATTGAAGCTTAATATATATTGTCAAAACTTTAAAACGGATATTTTATAATAGTTTTTGTTATGAATTTTTTTTTTATTTCTGAAATCTTTTGCATTTTTTTTTTATTTTCTCCTGTAATAAAGTGCTTAAACCTGAAAGGTAACCTTCATAAATTAAAAAAAAAAAAATAAGAACATTTCATCTTGGTACAAACAAAGTAAGTAGAAACTATTTTGTATTTTTTTCCCTAGTAAAAAAAAAAAAATTAGGCAGACTTCATAAATTCTTAAGGTAGGCAACACTTCAGGCTTAAGTTTTGAAATATGCTAAATATACCTACAACTGTTTTATAAACTAAATAAATTTTTTAATTATTTATACAAAAATCATTTTATAATTAAATTTAATAATATAAGATTGCCGTTTAATTTCTGTATAACAAATCAGGTGATTTAAATTTTCTAAGTAGTTAAATGTTATATAAAAACATACTATAATGAAATTTTTCTTTGTACTTAATTTTCATTAAAAAAACAATAATTATCTATTTAAAAAACAAAAATGAGTTAGGTAAAATACAAACTAATTAATGTTTATAAAAAGTAGTGGGGTTGTTTCACGGAGGATCTGTCAATAGCTCAGCGGTCTTGTTTTCCTTTCTCTCGAATTACTTTTGTATTGGTTAAATTGGTTGGTAGACCTATATTCAGGGTAATGTGCTTGGTCAGCGCACAAACCTGATTATCTCTACCAACCAACCCAGAGCTATTGCCAGATCCTCCGTGAAACAACCGCATTAAATTGATAGTTTGGCTTGGTTTGAATTATCGTCGCACTAGAGCTACACGAGGGCTATTGGCGACGGGCGTCGTATTTTAGAATAACAGTCAGATGACGAGCCAACACCTGAATAGGCACCCAACGCAACCGATTAAATTAATAGTAAATAACTGCATTAAATTAATAGTAAAAAACTGCATTAACAATGGAAAATTAAAAATTAATTTTAATTAAAACAATGTTAATTAAAAATAATTGTAATAAAAACATTTAAATTAAAACAGTGTTAATTATAAATAATTTTAATTGAACATAATTTTAACTAAAAATTATTTTAATTGAAAAATAATACATTACAGATTAAAACCCACAGCATTTTTTTCTAGTTGCCCCCCCCCCCTTAGGTTTCGGCTGGATCCGCCACTGTTCTAGGGGGAGTTCATATTAAATATGCTCCAAAGTCCACACTGCATATTATGTTTCCCTTACCGATTGAGGCAGGTATCGGCTCGTCACTTGACTGCGGTTCTAAATTACGACGACTGTCTCCAATAGTCCTTGTGCAGCTCTAGTGTGACTAAAACTGACAGTGGCGTAGCCAGGATTGTTCCAATGGGGGGGGGGGGTTACGAAATTTTGAAGTTGCCGACTTAGTTTAAAGGAAACTTCATTATAATAATTATGAATGTAGTTTTTAATTGAAAATGCTCATTAATGCATATTAATAATTATAACTAATTATAATTATCTGTTTAAAACAAAGTTAGTTATAATTAATAACATTCATTAATTTGTATAACTAAGTACGATGCATTGAAATTTTTAATTTTAACGTATTAATTAAATATTAAATTATTTATTACAAATAAAATGAATTTTATCATAAGAAGTCAAATTTCTTCATTAATGATGAACTTAAACACATGATAACTATTAACCCTATCAGTCCCAGTGATGCCATTTGGCATCATCACTTTCAATTTTTTTTTCTAAATGTTTATGCCCCGTTATGACATCCAAACACACATTATTCAATTCTTCACACTCTGTTCTATTAGACAATATTTTACATTAATCTCAATAGAAATCAGAACTACTATTTTTTTTATTCAGAAAATATAATTCAGAATGATTTTTGAAAAGTTCACTTCAGTTCCTCATTCTTAAAACACAATTTAAACTATTTCGGTTAAAATAATTATTAATTTTTTTTTTGATAATATGGTCAGATACTTTTAAATATATAAAACTCGAAGGGTTTTTAGGTAATATATATATTTTTTATTTTGTTGTTTTCCACAGTTAAAACATTTTGGCATTATTTCAAAAACCATATAAAAATTAAAATGATTTTTTTTTCTTATGGGAATCTTATATTTGACCTAAAATAAGCTTATTTTGTGAATATCAGATGTTTCTGTAGTGTAGTAAATTTTGGGGACTGAAAGGGTTAATAAACACGTTTTAAACTTATTCCGGATTAAAGTTACTGATTTATATAAGTTAACAAAAAATTGGCGTTTTGGGTAAATAAATCTAAAGCTTTCTATTTAAATTTTTTTTAAAACTAACAAACAAGATTCGCATCATATAGCTACTACAAATGACATGCAAAAATGATAATTATTAATAAATACAAATAATTAATAATTTTATAAAATATAATCTTACAAATCGTCACTTACCTCAATAGCCCCCCCCCCCCCCGCTTTCTAAGTCACAGACTAGTTTATTGGCTAAGCTAAGAGAAGGGGTAGGGGTGAAAAATTAGGGTGAGCATCCTACAAAAAAATTCCAAGAAAAACAAGACGTGTTTTCTACGCGGAATGCGGATAGTGCCCCTTCTGCTACAAGTGTGAATGGAAAGTTGTCAATATCGCGGGAAATCCAGAAATAGATAAGAGACAAAAAGGATCCCCTATCCGAATGGAGGACCCTTAGGAAATAACCCCACCGGAAATGTGGAAACAAAATCTCCATTCTCAGATGGTCGTTCATGCTCTAAAAAAACTGTTTGTCCGCCGTCTGAACAGAGAACGGAATTTTACGTAGTCTACGGATAAGTGATTAGCTGGATATTTTTTCTAATGATATATCAAAGATATAACAATTATTGAAAAAAAAAACTGTGACAAATCAAAAATAATATATAATTGCGGAAAAATAACTATACAGTATTTCCTTTTTATTCTTATTACATCCGAAATACAAAAGAAAAGGACAAAATTGGGAATCAGTGTAATTTTATATTACTCATTTAACACAACATTTTGCGACATTAAAACTGCAAGTGTCCTACCACTTGATTTGTCCACCTTGATTGCAATAATATATACTAAAAAATTTTACAAAATTAAACAAACTTTTATGCAAATTTCTTGTTGTAATGGAACGCATGTTTAGGTCTTTCCAACTAGGAGCCCTAATCTTGGACAATTACATCCCCTAACGCAATTTTTCCTGAGTGTAGAGTAGAAATTGAAGAGTAATTAAAAAGACAAGGGGTGCGATTATCGAGATGTCATTAAAGAGGTTCTAAGTAAAAATTATTACAGCAATTAAAAAAAGTTAACTTTTGAATGAAGATATGTTTGATTCCCCTTCCCTTCCCCCCCCCCCCGGGAGGGAGAATTTTTTTGAGATAATTGGTATTGGAGAACTGCAAAAAAAAAAAAACCTTTGTAAGTCTGATAACGATAGTGACACTATTTTTAGAAATACTATTTTAAATTTTTTGTGTGAATATTATTCGACATGGGAAAGGAAAAATGTTTAAAAATGGGTTATATTTACTAATATTGTAATTAAAAATATATCTAAAATATGTTCTTACCACTGTAGGTGAGAAAAGCTTATAACTTCATGAAAGAAAAATATACCGTGTTATAAGATGTTTGTGCAATGAATTTTGACGAAAAATGGAAGGGTTTCTGAAATAGTAACGAAATTGTAAGAATGTCTTTTTCTGTTGTTGCGAATTCATAATGGGAAGCGTTTAAACTTCCGTAAGTTGTTTTAAAAGTGTCAAGTAAATATGATTTAAAAGTATAACTTCTCATATTGGGCTATTGCACTGAGCTTCAGACCCTTGATCTACGACGTCAATCCATCCAAATATCATCTTGTTCTAGATACCCTTTTCGGCATGTTTGTGTTGCCCTTTGCGGTGTTAAATCAACCAAACAAAACTTGATCTTCAAACCCATAGATATAGAAAGAGTAGTAAATCTGCCCCTAGGGAAAAAGGTGAAGCCACTTTTCCACCAGTATCCCAAAGGCAGTTCGCTAGCCAAAACATCCCGCTCACTCATGACGTGTCATAAGCCACCAGATGGCACCATGAGTTAAATTCGACTAATAAAAAATCTATATTAAATATTTACTAGCTAAATTTTTTCCAGTTTTGCTAGCATAAATTTATCACATGATATGTTTTGATAATTTCTGGTAGAGATATGAGGTATTTATTCATAAAAGGAAGCATTTCAAAAATGCAATTCTTATTGCATGCAACTCTTTGGCAAAAGCAGTTTTTTGTCAACCAATATCCCATGATGCATTGCGGAAACAGAGAAAAGCGGCTTCATCACACAATCGCATAATTTGTTTTGCGTTGTATGGGGATTGCGTAATCGATGGGCAGACCTATGTTCCACTCAAACCACTGAACTGAACTGAAACTCTGGAAGGAGTATCGAAACACTCGTCAAACGGGTCGGTGAAGCCCGGCAACCCTGTAAGAGTAACCCAACTTTTGCCGCCAATCCTATACTTTACCTGTTAAAATAGACATTTTAAACCAACTTTTTCAAGAATTTTTTAAGCAGAAAATTGATAGGTTATTGCTTTAGAAGGTTCTTTACTTAATGAAGTTTCGGAAACATATACTTTAAAAAAAAAATAGAATTACGGCAACAATCTTTAAAACTTAAATTCCTTGGAGTACTATTCTTGGCGAGCGATTGGCGACATCCAATGCAAACTGCAAGTCAAGTGTCCATTTGATCGGCGAGGTTATGCCAAATATGGCACATATTCTCCCTAAAGCTGTCGCCAAGTGACCCAAAAAAAAGCTTCACCAGCTTATCACAGAGACATAACATAGAGTGGACTGCGCATTGGCAAACCTAAAGTGTCTAAACATCTAACTTACACAGTCACATGACTGTGTCGCGTTTGGCTCGCATCTATGGCGAGTTTACCATTTGGCGAATTTTTCCACAACGACCTGAACACAGAGGCCGACAATCTAATGTTATGATAAAGAAGCTTGGAAAGGAGCAAGGATGAATCGCTAGTATTTTAAGATCCTCTTAATAGATATCAGATTATTTCTTTGATTTTGTGCGTCTGTTTATGATAACTTGAACAATTGAATGTGGACTCTTTATTAAAAATTAATTTAAAAGAACATTATTGGTTTATGTAGAGTGTTGCTGTAATATAAGTTGGTTATTGACATGGTGAATATTTTCTGCCTTCTCTATAACTTTCGTTCTAACGGTCCGATTTTTTTAAAAAAAATCAAGTATATTTTTTTAAATATTTCTTCTTCCTTTATTTCACCTGGAATAAATCAACTTTCTAAAACACATCAATATATTCCTAATTCAACAAATGCTCTACTTTTTAAATATAAATAACTCAAAAACTACGATTGCAAAAACAGGTTTCGTTTTGACCAAATTGTAAAAAAAATATTCTACTTCTAAGCTGTCAATGTTCAGACCATTAATTTAATTGACTTGGCCCAAAATATTTATTATAATTAGAGTTCTAACAAAGTTGATCTTGCACAAAACGTTACTGAATTAAGAGTACAACATTCACGATTGTTAACATACTCAGAGATTAAAAGAATGAATTAAATATTTATTGTAAGAGCCAAAAGAGAAAAATACCAACAATGCTCAAAAAATGGTCTGCAAAAAACATTTTTTAAAAAATCAAGCTGCCGTGATTGGTAGAAACCCACGTGACTTGGGTATTGATGGTAGTCTCTACTTCGGTTTGCTAGCTGATATTCAACTCTGGCGACAATTTGGAATACTTGGTAACGAAACGGTAGCGTTAAGTTGCCATATGTAGCAACCTTTCCCCTCTTGGCGATTTATGATGTTTAGGACATAATGCTAATCTGCAAGGGATGGCGGTTTTTTAGAAAAAACCGGTTTCCCATTTTCCATCGGTTTTTCCCTAAAAAACCGGTTTTCGGTTCCGAAGGACCTCATACAAAAAACCGGTTTTCAGTCAAAAACCGGGACCACCGGTTTTTTGAAAACCAGTTTGGGTTTTCCATCCCTAAGCTTCTTTACTATGAATGCGCAGTCCACTCTATGTTATGTCTCTGGCTTATCATCGGGATGCTTCTTCCAGAGTTTCAGTTCAGTTCAGTGACTCAAACCCTACCCGATACAAATTATGTTATTCAAGGTGACGAAATTTCTTCATGCTTTCACTTTTCTCCTTCCTTCTCCTTTTATCAAACATTATTTTATTATATTATTTTAAAAGTACGTCTCTGGCAGTTTCTGCTTATAATTTGTTGATATAGAGAAATTTTTATACAAAAATCGCCTGAGTTGCTAATATGTTTTATCAATGGCGTTTAATTATCAAAGTATTTTTAATAGGGACCTTTTTTTTTTCTTGTGTACGAATGGCGCAATTTTATTTTAAAACTAATATATAGAAATAATATCAAGCTTAATTTTTTTCGTAATTTTAAAAGTTTATTTATAAGTATATAAATTCGTATTTCAGGTTGCCTGAATCCAAAAAACTTCAACAGCAATATTCCAGCATTACTGCGGCAATACAGTCTTATTTAGAAATAGTGGAAAAAGTAAGTATATAAATGCAATTAAAATTCAATTATTATAATTAACGTATTTGATAAGTAAAAATTAAAAACTTGCTTTGTTTATATGTTACATTACTATTCGTTTTCCGTGTTTACATGAGCCAGATCGTCAAATCCGACAGGTTTTGACGGGTCTCCGGAGTGCTCCTATGGGGGGGGGGGGGGGGAAATAAACTGCAGACGGAGATATAGAGGGAGGGGAAAAAGAGGGAAAATAGTGGCGCCACCTGTTGAATTAATTGCAAAATTATTGCCAAGAGATGGTTAAAAATTGGTAGGTGTTCGCCGGGAATTAAACAGGGGGCGGCTACTGCACAAGATTCGCTTACTCTGCCACTGAACCACGAAAGCTTATATTTGATTCGAGATTCAAACAATAATAATTCGAGTTTCTCATTACAAACTACTTTTTCATATGAATGTTGTCTTTATTAGTTATAGTTATTGAAAATGGATGATAAGAAGAAAATTAAAGAGATGAAATACGTAACACAATTATTATATGCTTGCATTTCTTTCTTTTTTACCCAATACAATATTTTTCTTGCATGCATAATTGAACTCAATAGAAATTTATCATGAATGAAATAAAAAAAAGATATTTTTTTATTTTATTTTCGTGATACCTAAGTGTCATAACTTTTAATTTCTTAACTTTTTATACAATGGACAATTCCCACATTATTTATTTATTTTTTTATTCGATGCAGGATGTCGAAAAAAAATATTAGTCCAAACAAAAAAAATTCCGATGCGTATTTATTTTTTATTCAATTTCAAAGTCGGGCTTTCGAGAAGCGCGCGAAAATCACTCAAAAGCGCGCGGAAACGCTGTGACGTCAGTTTTTACAAAACTCGTTGACATATTCCGATCTACCGATCAGCTCTGGTTGATATTGGCATTTGTGTGAAAATGTAAAGTATGCGATACAATTAGTTTCGTTTGTTATAAGTATTTGAACATGTCATATCGATATTGCATAGTTCCTGAGTGCCATAATACTACAGTTACTACCCAGAAAAGATTTTTTTTTCCATATTCCAAGTCATTGTCCCGAAAGAAGAAAACATTGGATAAAGGCTATGCAACGCGATCCTGTTTCTTCTACATCATAAGCTGTAGACATCTTGCTTTGCAAAAAGTATAGCTCAATTGTAAAATTGTAAAAGTTAAGAAACAAAAGAGAGTTTAATGTTTTTTTTTTTAGTTTTTTTTTTAGTTTTTTTTTTTTTTTTTTTTTTTTTTTTTTTTTTTTAAGTTTTCAGCTTCTTTCTTTAATGTTTGAGATATTAATTGCATAACTGTTTGCTGTTCAAAAAGTCATGGTATAAATATCTAAATAATAGATGGCAGCACGAGTGCTTTGGTATTGATGTTCTAAATACATAAAGTAAATTAATTAATAGCTTATATTTAGTTATTTTTGGGTTTTTCAATTGGAATTAAATTGAAAAAAAAATGCATGAATGGTACATGCATTTGAGTTGTTAAATAAAATTATTAACTTAGATACAATGATTTTACAAAACTTCAATTTTCTGGGTGTATAATAACGCAGCTTTTGGGTAAGTTGTCGCTCTGCGCTTTGAAAAAGCCTGGTACCTTCGAAACAAATTGAAGATAAAACACAATTAGAATAAAAGATAATAGTAAATTAAAAATAAAGAATACAAATTCGAACGTTTAAGAAATAAATAAATTTAATAAGAAAGCAATTGAAAACTCTAGATCGGTCGTCTGCGCGCCGTTGTAAACTTTAGTAAAAAAACCCACGAACATAAATGGTGACGTCAAAACCGCTCGACCAATAGCAGAACGGTTAAAACTGATTTCTGCGAGTTTTTAAAATTAAATATTGAATTAAACAATTTTTTTTTCGATATTTTAACCAGGATATTCGGAATCAGCGTTGTTTTGTTTATTAAGAAAAATAGTTTTGAAGTGTTTTTAAAAAATACGGGAATTGTCCATTATAATATTATTATTAAAATGCAATGATAATTTAGAAAAAGCTTGAGTTTCAAAGATAAAAATTGGTAAAAAAATTTTAAGCAAGGGAATACCTAAAACTTAATTAAATATTACTTTAGAATATTTTTATTAATAAAAAAATGAGGTACACCTTTCTATTCGCGTCATGTGAATCTATTAACCAAAAAACCCAAAATCTATGAATAGTTAATGCATAAAGATGAATACAATTATTATTTAAAATTCTTAGTTAACAAAACTTTATTCAGTTATACGTTTGTTTATTTTGCGTTTTTAAAACTATTATCGTTTAAATTGTGTTATTATGTTTAATTGTGTTATTAACGTAAGTGTGTATTATCGTTAAATTATATTTTAAATGAAAAGTAAAATGCAACTTTTTGTTTTATAAATTGCAATGTTTTCTTAAATGTATTTAAAATTGTAATTTCAAGATACTTTCATTCATGTAATTTTTTAATTTTATATTTCATTAAAAATATTTTTAATTAGTTATTTTAAAATAATTGTTAATTAATTTTCATTAAAATATACTGCACGACGAAGTTAGATTAGGTAATATTATTTTAATTATCGTCACACTAGAGCTACACGAGGGCTTTGGCAACTGGCGTCGTATTTTAGAACCACAGTCAAGTAACGAGCCGAAACGACAAGAAAATCGACGAAGTAAAATAATTTAAAAAAATATTTGCATTTATTTTGTTATATAAAAATCGCAACCAGTTCATATAAAATATCTTTTTAATATTTAAAAACATTTGAAATTTTACGAAGACGAAGCTAAACAGCTATTCCTGGATTTATATTTAGCATTTAGACGAAAACAGTAGAAATAAACAATGAAAAAAAACTGACATATACACCTTAGCATGTTACCATCTTAAGTATATTTTTAATTTTTATATTATAACTCAAACTATTACATGAAAATATTGCTATTCATTATGAAATGAAGGTTTTCTACATCATCAACCCTCGGTTATCATGCGAACGCCTTATTTTACAAAGGAGGTTGATTATGGAGAACACCTTCATAATTTCATAATGAATAGCAATATTTTCATGTAATAGTTTGAGAGTTTAATAGTTATTACAAAATATAAAATATTAAACATATTACTTTTAAGATGGTAACATGCTATAAGGGTGAGTATATGTCGTTTTTTTTTTCATTGTTTATTTCTACCTGTTTCGAAGTTTATTTTCATTGATTATTACTACTGTTTTTCGTCTAAATGCTAAATATAAATCCAGGAATAGCTGTTTAGCTTCGTCTTCGTAAAATTTCAAATGTTTTTAAATATTAAAAAGATATTTTATATGAACTGGTTGCGATTTTTATATAACAAAATAAATGCAAATATTTTTTTAAATTATTTTACTTCGTCGATTTTCTTGTCGTTTTCGGCTCGTTACTTGGACTGTGGTTCTAAAATACGACGCCAGTTGCCAAAGCCCTCGTGTAGCTCTAGTGTGACGATAATTAAAATAATATTACCTAATCTAACTTCGTCGTGCAGTATATTTTAATGAAAATTAATTAACAATTATTTTAAAATAACTAATTAAAAATATTTTTAATGAAATATAAAATTAAAAAATTACATGAATGAAAGTATCTTGAAATTACAATTTTAAATACATTTAAGAAAACATTGCAATTTATAAAACAAAAAGTTGCATTTTACTTTTCATTTAAAATATAATTTAACGATAATAACACACTTACGTTAATAACACAATTAAACATAATAACACAATTTAAACGATAATAGTTTTAAAAACGCAAAATAAACAAACGTATAACTGAATAAAGTTTTGTTAACTAAGAATTTTAAATAATAATTGTATTCATCTTTATGCATTAACTATTCATAGATTTTGGGTTTTTTGGTTAATAGATTCACATGACGCGAATAGAAAGGTGTACCTCATTTTTTTATTAATAAAAATATTCTAAAGTAATATTTAATTAAGTTTTAGGTATTCCCTTGCTTAAAATTTTTTTACCAATTTTTATCTTTGAAACTCAAGCTTTTTCTAAATTATCATTGCATTTTAATAATAATATTATAATGGACAATTCCCGTATTTTTTAAAAACACTTCAAAACTATTTTTCTTAATAAACAAAACAACGCTGATTCCGAATATCCTGGTTAAAATATCGAAAAAAAATTGTTTAATTCAATATTTAATTTTAAAAACTCGCAGAAATCAGTTTTAACCGTTCTGCTATTGGTCGAGCGGTTTTGACGTCACCATTTATGTTCGTGGGTTTTTTTACTAAAGTTTACAACGGCGCGCAGACGACCGATCTAGAGTTTTCAATTGCTTTCTTATTAAATTTATTTATTTCTTAAACGTTCGAATTTGTATTCTTTATTTTTAATTTACTATTATCTTTTATTCTAATTGTGTTTTATCTTCAATTTGTTTCGAAGGTACCAGGCTTTTTCAAAGCGCAGAGCGACAACTTACCCAAAAGCTGCGTTATTATACACCCAGAAAATTGAAGTTTTGTAAAATCATTGTATCTAAGTTAATAATTTTATTTAACAACTCAAATGCATGTACCATTCATGCATTTTTTTTTTCAATTTAATTCCAATTGAAAAACCCAAAAATAACTAAATATAAGCTATTAATTAATTACTTTATGTATTTAGAACATCAATACCAAAGCACTCGTGCTGCCATCTATTATTTAGATATTTATACCATGACTTTTTGAACAGCAAACAGTTATGCAATTAATATCTCAAACATTAAAGAAAGAAGCTGAAAACTTAAAAAAAAAAAAAAAAAAAAAAAAAAAAAAAAAAACTAAAAAAAAAACTAAAAAAAAAAACATTAAACTCTCTTTTGTTTCTTAACTTTTACAATTTTACAATTGAGCTATACTTTTTGCAAAGCAAGATGTCTACAGCTTATGATGTAGAAGAAACAGGATCGCGTTGCATAGCCTTTATCCAATGTTTTCTTCTTTCGGGACAATGACTTGGAATATGGAAAAAAAAATCTTTTCTGGGGTAGTAACTGTAGTATTATGGCACTCAGGAACTATGCAATATCGATATGACATGTTCAAATACTTATAACAAACGAAACTAATTGTATCGCATACTTTACATTTTCACACAAATGCCAATATCAACCAGAGCTGATCGGTAGATCGGAATATGTCAACGAGTTTTGTAAAAACTGACGTCACAGCGTTTCCGCGCGCTTTTGAGTGATTTTCGCGCGCTTCTCGAAAGCCCGACTTTGAAATTGAATAAAAAATAAATACGCATCGGAATTTTTTTTGTTTGGACTAATATTTTTTTTCGACATCCTGCATCGAATAAAAAAATAAATAAATAATGTGGGAATTGTCCATTGTATAAAAAGTTAAGAAATTAAAAGTTATGACACTTAGGTATCACGAAAATAAAATAAAAAAATATCTTTTTTTTATTTCATTCATGATAAATTTCTATTGAGTTCAATTATGCATGCAAGAAAAATATTGTATTGGGTAAAAAAGAAAGAAATGCAAGCATATAATAATTGTGTTACGTATTTCATCTCTTTAATTTTCTTCTTATCATCCATTTTCAATAACTATAACTAATAAAGACAACATTCATATGAAAAAGTAGTTTGTAATGAGAAACTCGAATTATTATTGTTTGAATCTCGAATCAAATATAAGCTTTCGTGGTTCAGTGGCAGAGTAAGCGAATCTTGTGCAGTAGCCGCCCCCTGTTTAATTCCCGGCGAACACCTACCAATTTTTAACCATCTCTTGGCAATAATTTTGCAATTAATTCAACAGGTGGCGCCACTATTTTCCCTCTTTTTCCCCTCCCTCTATATCTCCGTCTGCAGTTTATTTCCCCCCCCCCCCATAGGAGCACTCCGGAGACCCGTCAAAACCTGTCGGATTTGACGATCTGGCTCATGTAAACACGGAAAACGAATAGTAATGTAACATATAAACAAAGCAATTTTAATTAGGAGACATATCAAATACGTTAATTATAATAATTGAATTTTAATTGCATTTATATACTTACTTTTTCCACTATTTCTAAATAAGACTGTATTGCCGCAGGTAATGCTGGAATATTGCTGTTGAAGTTTTTTGGATTCAGGCAACCTGAAATACGAATTTATATACTTATAAATAAACTTTTAAAATTACGAAAAAAATTAAGCTTGATATTATTTCTATATATTAGTTTTAAAATAAAATTGCGCCATTCGTACACAAGAAAAAAAAAAGGTCCCTATTAAAAATACTTTGATAATTAAACGCCATTGATAAAACATATTAGCAACTCAGGCGATTTTTGTATAAAAATTTCTCTATATCAACAAATTATAAGCAGAAACTGCCAGAGACGTACTTTTAAAATAATATAATAAAATAATGTTTGATAAAAGGAGAAGGAAGGAGAAAAGTGAAAGCATGAAGAAATTTCGTCACCTTGAATAACATAATTTGTATCGGGTAGGGTTTGAGTCACTGAACTGAACTGAAACTCTGGAAGAAGCATCCCGATGATAAGCCAGAGACATAACATAGAGTGGACTGCGCATTCATAGTAAAGAAGCTTAGGGATGGAAAACCCAAACTGGTTTTCAAAAAACCGGTGGTCCCGGTTTTGACTGAAAACCGGTTTTTTGTATGAGGTCCTTCGGAACCGAAAACCGGTTTTTTAGGGAAAAACCGATGGAAAATGGGAAACCGGTTTTTTCTAAAAAACCGCCATCCCTTGCAGATTAGCATTATGTCCTAAACATCATAAATCGCCAAGAGGGGAAAGGTTGCTACATATGGCAACTTAACGCTACCGTTTCGTTACCAAGTATTCCAAATTGTCGCCAGAGTTGAATATCAGCTAGCAAACCGAAGTAGAGACTACCATCAATACCCAAGTCACGTGGGTTTCTACCAATCACGGCAGCTTGATTTTTTAAAAAATGTTTTTGCAGACCATTTTTTGAGCATTGTTGGTATTTTTCTCTTTTGGCTCTTACAATAAATATTTAATTCATTCTTTTAATCTCTGAGTATGTTAACAATCGTGAATGTTGTACTCTTAATTCAGTAACGTTTTGTGCAAGATCAACTTTGTTAGAACTCTAATTATAATAAATATTTTGGGCCAAGTCAATTAAATTAATGGTCTGAACATTGACAGCTTAGAAGTAGAATATTTTTTTTACAATTTGGTCAAAACGAAACCTGTTTTTGCAATCGTAGTTTTTGAGTTATTTATATTTAAAAAGTAGAGCATTTGTTGAATTAGGAATATATTGATGTGTTTTAGAAAGTTGATTTATTCCAGGTGAAATAAAGGAAGAAGAAATATTTAAAAAAATATACTTGATTTTTTTTTAAAAAAATCGGACCGTTAGAACGAAAGTTATAGAGAAGGCAGAAAATATTCACCATGTCAATAACCAACTTATATTACAGCAACACTCTACATAAACCAATAATGTTCTTTTAAATTAATTTTTAATAAAGAGTCCACATTCAATTGTTCAAGTTATCATAAACAGACGCACAAAATCAAAGAAATAATCTGATATCTATTAAGAGGATCTTAAAATACTAGCGATTCATCCTTGCTCCTTTCCAAGCTTCTTTATCATAACATTAGATTGTCGGCCTCTGTGTTCAGGTCGTTGTGGAAAAATTCGCCAAATGGTAAACTCGCCATAGATGCGAGCCAAACGCGACACAGTCATGTGACTGTGTAAGTTAGATGTTTAGGACACTTTAGGTTTGCCAATGCGCAGTCCACTCTATGTTATGTCTCTGTGATAAGCTGGTGAAGCTTTTTTTTGGGTCACTTGGCGACAGCTTTAGGGAGAATATGTGCCATATTTGGCATAACCTCGCCGATCAAAATGGACACTTGACTTGCAGTTTGCATTGGATGTCGCCAATCACTCGCCAAGAATAGTACTCCAAGGAATTTAAGTTTTAAAGATTGTTGCCGTAATTCTATTTTTTTTTAAAGTATATGTTTCCGAAACTTCATTAAGTAAAGAACCTTCTAAAGCAATAACCTATCAATTTTCTGCTTAAAAAATTCTTGAAAAAGTTGGTTTAAAATGTCTATTTTAACAGGTAAAGTATAGGATTGGCGGCAAAAGTTGGGTTACTCTTACAGGGTTGCCGGGCTTCACCGACCCGTTTGACGAGTGTTTCGATACTCCTTCCAGAGTTTCAGTTCAGTTCAGTGGTTTGAGTGGAACATAGGTCTGCCCATCGATTACGCAATCCCCATACAACGCAAAACAAATTATGCGATTGTGTGATGAAGCCGCTTTTCTCTGTTTCCGCAATGCATCATGGGATATTGGTTGACAAAAAACTGCTTTTGCCAAAGAGTTGCATGCAATAAGAATTGCATTTTTGAAATGCTTCCTTTTATGAATAAATACCTCATATCTCTACCAGAAATTATCAAAACATATCATGTGATAAATTTATGCTAGCAAAACTGGAAAAAATTTAGCTAGTAAATATTTAATATAGATTTTTTATTAGTCGAATTTAACTCATGGTGCCATCTGGTGGCTTATGACACGTCATGAGTGAGCGGGATGTTTTGGCTAGCGAACTGCCTTTGGGATACTGGTGGAAAAGTGGCTTCACCTTTTTCCCTAGGGGCAGATTTACTACTCTTTCTATATCTATGGGTTTGAAGATCAAGTTTTGTTTGGTTGATTTAACACCGCAAAGGGCAACACAAACATGCCGAAAAGGGTATCTAGAACAAGATGATATTTGGATGGATTGACGTCGTAGATCAAGGGTCTGAAGCTCAGTGCAATAGCCCAATATGAGAAGTTATACTTTTAAATCATATTTACTTGACACTTTTAAAACAACTTACGGAAGTTTAAACGCTTCCCATTATGAATTCGCAACAACAGAAAAAGACATTCTTACAATTTCGTTACTATTTCAGAAACCCTTCCATTTTTCGTCAAAATTCATTGCACAAACATCTTATAACACGGTATATTTTTCTTTCATGAAGTTATAAGCTTTTCTCACCTACAGTGGTAAGAACATATTTTAGATATATTTTTAATTACAATATTAGTAAATATAACCCATTTTTAAACATTTTTCCTTTCCCATGTCGAATAATATTCACACAAAAAATTTAAAATAGTATTTCTAAAAATAGTGTCACTATCGTTATCAGACTTACAAAGGTTTTTTTTTTTTTGCAGTTCTCCAATACCAATTATCTCAAAAAAATTCTCCCCCCCGGGGGGGGGGGAAGGGAAGGGGAATCAAACATATCTTCATTCAAAAGTTAACTTTTTTTAATTGCTGTAATAATTTTTACTTAGAACCTCTTTAATGACATCTCGATAATCGCACCCCTTGTCTTTTTAATTACTCTTCAATTTCTACTCTACACTCAGGAAAAATTGCGTTAGGGGATGTAATTGTCCAAGATTAGGGCTCCTAGTTGGAAAGACCTAAACATGCGTTCCATTACAACAAGAAATTTGCATAAAAGTTTGTTTAATTTTGTAAAATTTTTTAGTATATATTATTGCAATCAAGGTGGACAAATCAAGTGGTAGGACACTTGCAGTTTTAATGTCGCAAAATGTTGTGTTAAATGAGTAATATAAAATTACACTGATTCCCAATTTTGTCCTTTTCTTTTGTATTTCGGATGTAATAAGAATAAAAAGGAAATACTGTATAGTTATTTTTCCGCAATTATATATTATTTTTGATTTGTCACAGTTTTTTTTTTCAATAATTGTTATATCTTTGATATATCATTAGAAAAAATATCCAGCTAATCACTTATCCGTAGACTACGTAAAATTCCGTTCTCTGTTCAGACGGCGGACAAACAGTTTTTTTAGAGCATGAACGACCATCTGAGAATGGAGATTTTGTTTCCACATTTCCGGTGGGGTTATTTCCTAAGGGTCCTCCATTCGGATAGGGGATCCTTTTTGTCTCTTATCTATTTCTGGATTTCCCGCGATATTGACAACTTTCCATTCACACTTGTAGCAGAAGGGGCACTATCCGCATTCCGCGTAGAAAACACGTCTTGTTTTTCTTGGAATTTTTTTGTAGGATGCTCACCCTAATTTTTCACCCCTACCCCTTCTCTTAGCTTAGCCAATAAACTAGTCTGTGACTTAGAAAGCGGGGGGGGGGGGGGGCTATTGAGGTAAGTGACGATTTGTAAGATTATATTTTATAAAATTATTAATTATTTGTATTTATTAATAATTATCATTTTTGCATGTCATTTGTAGTAGCTATATGATGCGAATCTTGTTTGTTAGTTTTAAAAAAAATTTAAATAGAAAGCTTTAGATTTATTTACCCAAAACGCCAATTTTTTGTTAACTTATATAAATCAGTAACTTTAATCCGGAATAAGTTTAAAACGTGTTTATTAACCCTTTCAGTCCCCAAAATTTACTACACTACAGAAACATCTGATATTCACAAAATAAGCTTATTTTAGGTCAAATATAAGATTCCCATAAGAAAAAAAAATCATTTTAATTTTTATATGGTTTTTGAAATAATGCCAAAATGTTTTAACTGTGGAAAACAACAAAATAAAAAATATATATATTACCTAAAAACCCTTCGAGTTTTATATATTTAAAAGTATCTGACCATATTATCAAAAAAAAAATTAATAATTATTTTAACCGAAATAGTTTAAATTGTGTTTTAAGAATGAGGAACTGAAGTGAACTTTTCAAAAATCATTCTGAATTATATTTTCTGAATAAAAAAAATAGTAGTTCTGATTTCTATTGAGATTAATGTAAAATATTGTCTAATAGAACAGAGTGTGAAGAATTGAATAATGTGTGTTTGGATGTCATAACGGGGCATAAACATTTAGAAAAAAAAATTGAAAGTGATGATGCCAAATGGCATCACTGGGACTGATAGGGTTAATAGTTATCATGTGTTTAAGTTCATCATTAATGAAGAAATTTGACTTCTTATGATAAAATTCATTTTATTTGTAATAAATAATTTAATATTTAATTAATACGTTAAAATTAAAAATTTCAATGCATCGTACTTAGTTATACAAATTAATGAATGTTATTAATTATAACTAACTTTGTTTTAAACAGATAATTATAATTAGTTATAATTATTAATATGCATTAATGAGCATTTTCAATTAAAAACTACATTCATAATTATTATAATGAAGTTTCCTTTAAACTAAGTCGGCAACTTCAAAATTTCGTAACCCCCCCCCCCCCCCCCATTGGAACAATCCTGGCTACGCCACTGTCAGTTTTAGTCACACTAGAGCTGCACAAGGACTATTGGAGACAGTCGTCGTAATTTAGAACCGCAGTCAAGTGACGAGCCGATACCTGCCTCAATCGGTAAGGGAAACATAATATGCAGTGTGGACTTTGGAGCATATTTAATATGAACTCCCCCTAGAACAGTGGCGGATCCAGCCGAAACCTAAGGGGGGGGGGGCAACTAGAAAAAAATGCTGTGGGTTTTAATCTGTAATGTATTATTTTTCAATTAAAATAATTTTTAGTTAAAATTATGTTCAATTAAAATTATTTATAATTAACACTGTTTTAATTTAAATGTTTTTATTACAATTATTTTTAATTAACATTGTTTTAATTAAAATTAATTTTTAATTTTCCATTGTTAATGCAGTTTTTTACTATTAATTTAATGCAGTTATTTACTATTAATTTAATCGGTTGCGTTGGGTGCCTATTCAGGTGTTGGCTCGTCATCTGACTGTTATTCTAAAATACGACGCCCGTCGCCAATAGCCCTCGTGTAGCTCTAGTGCGACGATAATTCAAACCAAGCCAAACTATCAATTTAATGCGGTTGTTTCACGGAGGATCTGGCAATAGCTCTGGGTTGGTTGGTAGAGATAATCAGGTTTGTGCGCTGACCAAGCACATTACCCTGAATATAGGTCTACCAACCAATTTAACCAATACAAAAGTAATTCGAGAGAAAGGAAAACAAGACCGCTGAGCTATTGACAGATCCTCCGTGAAACAACCCCACTACTTTTTATAAACATTAATTAGTTTGTATTTTACCTAACTCATTTTTGTTTTTTAAATAGATAATTATTGTTTTTTTAATGAAAATTAAGTACAAAGAAAAATTTCATTATAGTATGTTTTTATATAACATTTAACTACTTAAAAAATTTAAATCACCTGATTTGTTATACAGAAATTAAACGGCAATCTTATATTATTAAATTTAATTATAAAATGATTTTTGTATAAATAATTAAAAAATTTATTTAGTTTATAAAACAGTTGTAGGTATATTTAGCATATTTCAAAACTTAAGCCTGAAGTGTTGCCTACCTTAAGAATTTATGAAGTCTGCCTATTTTTTTTTTTTTTTTACTAGGGAAAAAAATACAAAATAGTTTCTACTTACTTTGTTTGTACCAAGATGAAATGTTCTTATTTTTTTTTTTTTAATTTATGAAGGTTACCTTTCAGGTTTAAGCACTTTATTACAGGAGAAAATAAAAAAAAAATGCAAAAGATTTCAGAAATAAAAAAAAAATTCATAACAAAAACTATTATAAAATATCCGTTTTAAAGTTTTGACAATATATATTAAGCTTCAATGTGAAATTGACATTTACTCCTCTTTTTTAAAGTATCCTTATAACAGAATTGTGTCAGTATTATGTAATAGTAGTGTGTAATAGTGTTGTGTAATCGTATTAAGTATAGTTTCTGCCAAACTATTGTAAACTTTTATTGTAAAAGTATGGCAGATAGCAGTGGGTCTTAGAAAATGTTTCCAACCATTGGATTGACTCAGAGGCACTTTGGTATTGAGACCCGCTGTCGATAGGGCTCATTCGCCTTTAAGACACTTACTGTAGTTTAGCCTCATGTGAGCAGCTGCAAGCCTCAGCACGCTGACTTTGTCCACGGGCTTCGATGAATTCTTCACCATCGGCACTATGTTGGACAACTCTGTGATGTAACCATTCAGTCGATCCCGGCGCTGCTTCTCGGCTTGATTTCTCTGAAGACGGACCTCAGTACTAAATACATTGAAATATTATCTAGTAATTAAGCAGCAAAAGAGTTATAATTTCCGGAAAAGTGTTTAGTTATAAATTATGTGTAGACAATCGAAATTTAAAAATCACACAAAAAAAAAAAAAAATGCAACGGGTGCTCCAAAAAGCAGCGATTCAAATAAATGGCGATTTGTATGCTCCATTACAGTTGACTTGTGTCCCATAAGAACTGTACACAACTATTTTTGAAATTTTGAAATCAGTTAATATAAGCGAAAAGAGTATTTATAAATGCATGAATATTGATAGAAATTGATTGAAAATCACGAATAAATATTTTATTATGAATCGGTAAATGCAATTCCGTTAATATTAACCCTTTCAGTCCCAATGACAATTTGGCATCACCATTTTAGAATTTTTTTGTTCTGATCGTCTATGGCCATTTATGATCTCAAAAAGCACATCATTCGATTCTTCATACTTTTTCTATTAGAAAGTATTTTTTTATTAATCCCAATAGATGTCAGTCCTATCATATTTTTTTAATTATGATCAGAAAGTTGATGATGCAAAATGGCATCACTGGGACTGAAAGGGTGAGCTGAGTTCACAAATACGAGGAATAAATTTCCTTATCTTCGAGTGTAATCCTACCCGGGAACAAATTTTGTGCAATACAATAGCGATTATACCGTCTATAAACAGGTACGCAGCGCATTAATCCATTAGCGATAGGTGGAAAGAAAATGTGCACGGGAAAATGAACTTCCTGCTTGAGTTTATTTAAAAAAAAACAAAATGCAAGACAAATTAAGACAATAGCTTTGAACAATTTTTGTAGGAAAAATAAAGAAAACTAATTCAAAGGCGTTTTTATTCGGAAATGAACGTGTTAATGAATGGTATTCTCAAAACCGCCATTAATGGGTTACTTTTTCAGTAATCAATAGGAGGACAAATATTAAACGCTATTTTGTTCTTCATTGCGCAAACATGTTTTGTTGTGCAATAAAAAACAATTTTCTAATCATTAGTTTTCGACTTGAAATATGTTATAATGACTATCTAATTTCTACAGGGGTTAGGCAAACAAAAGTGGCAACGGTAGAGATAGGAATACGTTGAAATGCTTGGCGAGAAAAACTCTTGAAGCCGCCTGAAACCCGTTTTTGCATTGGTTGGATAAGATTAGCTTCACATTAGAGCTACTCATAGACTTGTGGGGAGTTCAGATCTTAGTTCGTATTGTATGATTACGTCCCATAATGCAAATTTTGTGTTTTGCAATCAATTAAGAATGTTTTAATTAACAAAAACAAAAAGGTCCGATTCTCTAGGATAAATAACGACCAAAATAATCAGTAGTGTGAACTTTTCTTAATCAGCTCTAGAAACCTTGTTTATATTTCATTTCAACTAAGCTTCTCAAACCATAGCGTATAGTTGCCGGCAAATGAGTCGCCTAGCGTTTGTTTGGGCTTAATATTGAAGCGATCAATAGCTTCAGTTAGCAAACCTGTTTTTGTATTGGTTTTTGACTTGGCAACATTTCTGTCGTATTCTTATCTCCACTTTAGGGCCACTTTTGTTTGCCTCACCCTGTATAATGACTAAGGGATTTGACGAAGACAAGTTTGGTTGAAGATAGACATTGAAGAGGACTTCCAGTTAGGTAAGTTTGAATTCTCATTGCACTAGAGCTAAACAAAGGCTATCGGCGACGGGCGTCTAAATTTAGAAGACGTTTAGGAAAATCGTGATGCAAGAGGTTTAGGAAGCGGTTTAGGAATCATGGCTCTTGAAATCCCTCAACCCTTCATTCATCCTCCCTCGGATTCTTTGCTTTTTATTTTCAAATTATACACTGCGATCCAAAAGTTTAGACAATGATGTTTTTAGCTGTAAAATTTAGATGTGTGATAGTAGAATTTCAAAACATCCATATATGTATTAAATAAGTATTTTGAAATGCTATAATTAAAACATAATTGCTTGATTTGCTATAATTTTTTTTTCATAAAATAAAATTTTTGATCTTCCCAAAAGTTTAGACACAAATGCGAGATTATGCTAATTTAAAAAATATAATGGCATAATTTCGCATTTGTAATGATGAAATATATATTTTTTAAATGATAAATTAAAAAAAAAAACGATATCCGGTGAACTAAACAGTTTTAATAACGATATTGGTTCAATTTTACACCAAACAGACAATATAGCCATTTTCAATCTTTATTCTAATAATATTTGCTTCAAATGTGCAATTTAGCATCTCTAAATACGAACCGAATGCCTACCAGACCATCACCTTAAAGTTTCGACACGAATTCGTAGATTTAGAGACATGCATTGATCGATTTTCTTGATGAAAAGTGAAGTCTTTCCCATATACACTGTGTTGCAAAATGATAGCACCACCTTGTTTCTTCTGAGTAAAAACTGTATAATATATTTTTGAATAAGTTTGTAATACTTCCATAAACTAGAATAGTATAATTAAGTAGAATGCAGGATATCAAGCTGTGAGAAGTTTTGAGTTTGGCTTAATAAGCAAATGTTTAAAACAAATGGAGATTTACTGTTGCAAAATGATAGCACCACTCTTGCTTTTAAGTAAACAGGCGAAATTGCATGAGTTAAAACTCCTCACGGAGGATAAAAATAGGCAACCGGAAACATTTCTAGCCATAAAAGCTTTGTTTTATCTAGTTAAACTAACCTTGTTTGCATTTATTGTGAATAAGTTAAATCAATAGATTTGAAAAGGTGTTAATTAAGTATGGTTAGGAAAAAACAGTTATCGGTTTTTGAAAGGGGCAAATTGCAGCTTTAAACCAAGCAGGATTGTCGTCATGGAATATAGCAAGACATATTGGACGTTTACCGCACTTGATTAATAACTTTCTCCATCTTAGATCAAAATATGGGAAGAGGAAATCAACTGGACGACCCCGAAAGCTACCAATTCGGCAAGAAAAATTAGCTGTGAAGAAACTAAAAGTCGGGGAAACATTGACCAGATTATCACGAGACCCACCATCAACATTCACAAGTCTACTTTATCAAGAGTGGTTAGGCGGAACGGAACATCTTGTGTACAAGAAAACACAACCGAGCCCTACAGAGCTTCACCAGCGAAATATTATACAATGGGCTAAAGAACATAGGACTTGGAAAGAACAGTAGCTTCAATAGTATTCAGTGACGAAACAAAATTCAACTAGATGGTCCTGATGGATGGGAGTACTATTAGAGGGATCTCCGAAATGAAGAAAGTATTTTCTCTAAGAGACAGTGGAAGGGGACGATCGTTGATGGTGTGGGCTGGTTTTGGAAGCGTAGGGCAGAGCAATAATGTATTCCCCTCTGGTCGAATGAAACCAGAAGACTACCAAGACATGTTGGAAGACAATTTGTTGCCATTTGAAGAAAAAAATTGGGGGTCCATTTTGGAAATTCGTACATCATAATGCCAGTATTTATGTTGCCAACTCGTCTTGGCATTGTTTCCTGGATAACAGAGTGCAGGTTATTTACTGGCCAGCTTGTTATCCTGATTTGAACAAAATAGATAACGTTTGGGGTATCCTAAGCAGGGCCGTATACGCCAGCTGAAAGCAATATACAACTGTTCAAGAATTGAGCGACGCTATTATAACAGAATGCGAAAATATTAATGCAGATGTACTTAAAAGTCTAGTCAAAAGCATGCCTGATTGAATTTTTTAAGTTATAGCCGAAAAGGGTTCTGTTATTAAGTATTAATTATGTCTGGTCCTATCATTTTGCAACATAATATTTGCGTTTTTATTTTATTACACGAAAAGTTAAACAAGTATTATGTTTTTATTCTGCTATTCTCATTCTTATTTCATATATTTCCAATAAAAGTATTAATTTCAATGATTTCTTTCAATTATTTTATGTTATGTTGAAAATACATGGTGGTTCTATCATTATGCAACTCAGTGTAAAATCACAAAATAGCAACATATTATTCTTTTTTGCACTTTAGTACAATGCAGGGATAGTCACCTCTTCAAAACCGCCAAAAAAGTCGGTCATTTTAAAGTAAATTCACTCCACACCATTGCAAACTTCCACCTTAATGCTAGAGTTTTTAATTGGAAAAGCCGGTGTTTTCAAAAGTCATTTTTCAATATTCGGTTAAACCGAACGTGTTGAAATAGCACTAAAGAGACCGCTAAATTGTAACCGATTCAAAGAAACCGGTTTTTGTCAATGTAAAACTTCAGTATAAAAGAAGGAACTTTCGTAATGGTGTGGAGTGAATTTACTTTAAAATTCCCTACTTTTTTTGTCGTTTTTGAAGAGGTGACTATCCCTGCATTGTACTAAAGGACAAGAATAATATGCTGCTATTTTTTTGATTTTATATGGGAAAGACTGCACTTTTCATCAAGAAAATCGATGAATGCATGTCTCTAAATATACGAATTCGTGGCAAAACTTTAAGGTGGTGGGCTGGTAGGCATTCGGTTCGCTTTTATAGATGTTAAATTGTACATTTGAAGTAAATATGACTTGAATAAAGATTTAAAATGGCTATATTGTCTGTTTGGTGTAAAATTGAATCAATCTCGTTAATAAATCTGTTTAGTTCACCGGATATCGTTTTTTTTTTATTTATCATACAAAAAATATATAATTTAAAAATAAAAATGCAAAATTGGGCAATTATCTTTAAATTAGCATAATCTCGTATTTGTTTCTAAACTTTTAGGACCATACAAAATTTTATTTTATGAAAAAAAATTTTATATCAAATCAAGCAATAAATAAAAAAATGTGGCTGCCACATATTTTTGCTAAAATTCACCAATAAGCCCAAAATTAAAAAAAAAAAAAAAGAAACCTCAGTAAAATTAGCTTCGAGGATTTAATGCTTTCCCTACAGCCTCCCAGATTTAAGGTTAACTTTTGCTTGAAAATTGAATTTTTTTTTCCATAAATATGTTTAAGTGAAGCACAAGAAGTAAAAAATCCAATTTTATTAAACTGGAATTACTTTCAACACACACAAAAAAAACGGAAAACAGCGTGAATGTCCTTCTTCCGGTCCTTACCGTCGTAATGATCTAGGGAAGGAAAGCCAAAACCAGTTTTAAGACTAACCAGTTTTTTGTGATTTCGGTGTCTTTGAAACATAGTTATTTTAGTAAGGTCGGTTTAGACCGGTTTCTTTAGCATCGGTGCTTTTTACAAAATGCCATCCCTTATTATTTTTGTTTTTTACAAATGAGCATTGCTGAACTTTTTCGTAATTCTAGAACAATTATAAACCTTTTGACAAACATTTGAAGGGATTTTGAAAAAATAAATTTTAAAAGTTTTTTTATACCTAAAATTAAAAATTATGGTAGAACTGCCCATACACTAAAAGTAAACATATGAATACCAAACCTAATCTCATACAATTCATTAGTGAGAAAATAACATAGATCAGGGGGCCCTGGGTCCCTGGACTAAAACCAAGTTTTTGATATCAAATTTGTAATAGTGCGGAAAAGTTGCCTTATGTTATGCAACTGAAGATATTAACTCAGATCAGTAAAATTTTGCACATAAACTAACAATAACATAAGGCAAAGGCAACTTTTCCGCACTATTACAAATTTGATATCAAAAACTTGGTTTTTTCGATACACCCTAATCTATATACACAATATTTCTGTTCCACTTGTGATGTTTCAATACAATTTTTTTTTCTCGATGTACTTATGTTTTAGGACATGGGGGAATTAGAATAGAATCGAGAATTTTCAACATGTTACAGTTAGAGCAGTTAGGTACAGCTGGGGGGAAAAAGAGAAAAAAAAAAAACGAATCACTCCTCGTTTCTCGGCTGCTATTGGTCGAGGAAATTTGCGAAAGGTGTAATTTTTCAGGAAATAACGTAAGGAATCGGAAACTGGCGTAAGGAAACGTAAGGAAACTGGCAACAAAAATTGTAAAAGGGGTCGTCTACAAATTAAAATGAGCACCAACTTTGAAAATTCCAATGACAACACCCAATTTTTTTGCACAAAAATTGTCAGTACCTTCAAAATACACCATTTGTAAAAAAAGAATTATTTAATTTGCAGTGTTTGTTGAGATACAAGCATTCAAATTTGAACTCACATAATGTTAAAAAAGTTTCACAAACTTTTATTCATACCTCCACAAAGAATATGAATTAAACAAATATTTATTTTTTCATTACATACTTCTTGATCTTCCAAAAACAAATCACACAAGTTTTGTCTTCAATTTTTCATTTTTAATATTTTTTTATTTAAATTTAAATAAGGAAAAATAAACACGAATAGCAACCCCACATTTTTTTTACATAAATCGATAAAGTAGGTTAAGTAGAACCAAAATCCCGAATTTTGTAATTCAACAACAATTATTTGCCGAGTTATTGTAAAAAAAAAATGAAACAGACGTATTTTACTGATCGTGTAAAAAATTACTTGGCAAATTTGATCCTAACTTGCATTATCGTTTGGTGGTTGAAAAAAAAATTTGTTGATAAATGTTTATTCAAATTATTGATGTCTGTCAACTATCTAAAAACTTTCCTTAATTCCAGTGCATAGGGTCACATGGGGGAATTATGGATCACTCTCTTTCTGGGGTAAATAATGATCACTAAGTTTTGAGGATTAAAAATGGTTTTTAGAAAAAAAAAAAATATGCCAAGTCATCCTTATACATTCCATTTTCTTATATCAAGTTCAAAAACAATGTAACTCTGCAGCAAAAAATAGAAAAAAAAATACTTCTTACACTACTATAAAAACATCTTCAAAAAAGATTGTCTTTGAAAAACATGATTATTTTTTTAAGATCCATACTGGAGAAACATATTTGAACTATATTGTGGGTGCTATTTTTCAATAGGAAAAGGTCTAAGCTTTTCAATCCGATAAAAAAAAAATTCATAATAATTTTTTTTAATGATTTTGAAGGTATATCGATTTATCCCCCAGGTTTACTGGGGTAATTCTTGATCACTGGGGTGATTCTGGATCAGTGATATTTTTTAAATTTTTCATGTGTTTTTAGCTAAGTGGTATATGTCATTTTGAAGCATAAAATCAGATTACGCTGCATTCCAAATTTCATTAAAAAATTCAAATTAGAAGTTTATTTAAAATTTAAATAACAAAAAATTTAATCTACATTGAAATAGCATGAAAATTCTATTTTTATTCAATATTTTCACGTTTGCCATTGCTTTAAACTTACGAGAAAATTTATTTAAAATAAAAACTTTTGAAAGAACATTTATTTGTGCCATATAATTCAGTTTGGATTGCTGTAATAAAGTCCATTGAAATTTTTTTTTGTCAAAATAGAGTTCTTTTGATGGTTCATTATACATGTATGAAGAAAGATGCATAGAGAATTCTAACTTGGCATAAAAAATATGCCAAGTTTCGCTTTCATTACCTTTTTGTGCTAAAACAATCTTTTTATGCGCTAAAAATGATATAATTTGGAATATTAATTTACTTTTGACACGCATCACTATAAAAAAATGGGTGATCCATATTTATCCCATGTGTGATCCGTAATTGCCCAACACAGGGGTAATTCCTGATCACTCAATAATTAAAATAAAGCTAATAATAATTAAGTTTTAGGTAAAGTGATTATTTAAATAAATTCTAAATTATTTAAGCTTACTCCATGCAAAATTAAATCTTTCTATCTTTTATACTTTAGAAAAAAATAGGATGTTGTGATTTTTTGATCCATAATTCCCCCATATGACCCTACAATGTATTTTGTTTGTTTAATTAACATTAAGTTATATCGATTATTATGTTTTTAAATGTGTGTTATTTCCAATACATTTTTAAAAAGTGTGTTTGATATTTAAAATTAAATACCCTAAAATATTATTGGAATTCGGTTTTCATTAAATTTCATTGTTACCTATTTAATTATTTAAAATGATTAGTGCCCACTTGCTATGGTTAAAAATCATTGAAAAATTATTCCGAGTTATTTTATTTTGCTTTCTTTAAATATCGTGTTACGGTCGTAACTCTCGTTTTGTAATACGTGGTTTAAAAAACCGATAATGTGTGATGAGTTTTAAACAAGCATTTTGCAAAAATATGAATGAAACAAAAATTTGCATAAAAAATGTAAAACAAAAATGTAATAATCATGTTTGTCAATCTGATTGTAACTAATCGCATTTGAAAATCTGTTCGTTATAAATAACCGTATATGCGACTTAATTTTAAATTAAAACTTTTCATCTTCTAGTCTTTTATTTTATTTCTGAATTTTAAAATCCAAAATTTAAAAAAAAAAAAAACATAAAAAAATCACAATATTAGTGAAGAAGGTTAAATTCTAGCATCCATTGGCGAGATTATGTTAACCTTTTTTTTAGCTTGGCGTTTTGAAAAGATACAACTTAAATATTACCTTTTTCACTTTGGAGACTTCCCTAAACTAGTTCAAAATTAATGCTTTAATATCTCAGCAAATATTACAAATTAAATAATTCTTTTTTCAAATGGGATATTTTGAAAGTGCTGAACATTTGTGTGTAAAAAAATTGGGTGTTGCCAATGGAATTTTCAAAGTTGGTACTCATTTTAATATGTAAACGACCCCTTTTCCAATTGTTGTTGCCAGTTTCCGATTCCTTACGTTATTTTCTGAAAAATGACACATTTCACGAATTTCCTTGACCAATAACAGCCGAGAAACGAGGGTGATTCCCCCCCCCCCCCCCAGCTGTTCATTTAAATATACATGGTGGCCTTAAAGTAGCCTAAGAGTTAATGATGTACCATTGGTAAGAACTTTTGGTTATTTAGAACAGGTAATTGACAGAGTCGTACTAGTTTTGTGGTTGGATAAAATAAAAACGCACTACAGCGTATTTAAACCAAACATCGGTGACTCATAGACTTCGTTTGGCTTAGTTTCGAGATAGCTTCGGAATATTCATTTGATGCTTGAGGAATAAGCAAATAAAGTTTTTAGAGTATGAAACTTCGAATCTCGCCATCTGGAAGCTATCCTATAAAATGATTTGTGCTGCTGGAAAATGCGTGCTTTTGTTTATAATTGTAAACCACTGCTGGGAATCTGAGTGAGGAGCACCGACGGTGTGTCCTTCAGACCATCTGAAATTATTAAAATGCAGGGACTGTGTAGCATAACATTCATAAACATAAAAAGAAGTACACTCGACAAGCGTCTCGGGAGCTGAATATCCCTAGATCACCGTTACAACGCCTGATGGACCAGCTGAGCCTTAAGGGGTCTAAGGAGTCTTAAAAATGTGCAAAGAAGATACTACAAAGCATAGTTTGATCTTTCATGTCATTTTTTAACTACTCAATGCATAAGTATAATTTTTTTGTATGTAATTCTACAAGATTTATTTATTATAAAACAAGTTTTAAAATTTATGAAACTTTAGCCAAAACTGAAATAAATGATATTAAACATGAAGCTATTTGAACACATTGTGATTAGGCTTGCGCGGCAAATTGTGAGGTCAAAATTGAAAAAAATGACCAAGAAAATGACTTAATATTGTACAAATATGTACAAACTAGGACTTATACCTAAATTCTCAGCTCAATTTTAATTAGAAATTATTTTAAGAACTTTTTTCTAAAAAAATTAATAAAAATTTGAAATTTTTGATTTTAAATTATTTTTAAAATAATTTCTAATTAAAATTGAGCTGAGAATTTAGGTATAAGTCTTTGTTTGTACATATTTGTACAATATAAAGTCATTTTCTTGGTCATTTTTTCAATTTTGACCTCACAATTTGCCGCGCAAGCCTAATCCCAATGTGTTCAAATAGCTTCATGTTTAATATCATTTATTTTAGTTTTGGCTAAAGTTTCATAAATTTTAAAACTTGTTTTATAATAAATAAATCGTGTAGAATTACATATAAGAAAATTATACTTATACATTGAGTAGTTCAAAAATGGCATGAAAGATCAAACTATGTTTTGTAGTGCCTTCTTTGCACATTTTTAAGACTCCTTAGACCCCTTAAACCGTAGCGCTCAGATACGAGGCCTTCTTGTTGACGATCCTAATTACAGTTCTGTGAGAAAATACGCAATCAACTGATTGTACAAACAGACATGCTTTCGAAAAATAACTGTTGCTGTATAAATAACTGACTGTATAGGTATACCTAACTAGCTGTAAGGCTACTTTTGGGCCACCATGTAGTATTAGGATTTAAGTGAGTAAATTGAATCATTTCTTACGACATCGGCTCGCTTGTTTTACCGCCTTCAGATTGCTTTTTCTTTTTCATTGCCCTGCTTCCACTTTTCTCGGAATCCATCCTTGTTAGATTCGGTAGAGTTAACTAAAATATGAGAACAATATAATTTGAAAACATGTTTTTAATGATATATGAACTGCATTTAAAGTTGGCACATTTAATTTAAAGTTAAAAAGTACTACGGAAAGGTGGAAACATTCTATTTCATTTCATGTAAAAAATAATTTCATTCTAATTTTGACAATACTTCAAATGGCGTTTGTATTCTTAAGAGCATTTAATGACAAAAATCTATTTATCCAACTTTTGACTGGAATACTTAAAAAATATTAAAAAAAGTTAAGTAAAACACTCTATACTATTCTACTATTAATGGGGATGAATATTGTGCCATTTGTTTTAATCAAAGTTGAATACTTTTTATGCTACATTTAATTATTGGTCATTGGGGAACTTTTGCCAATGAATGCGGGTAACTTTGTTCCAAGATGTAACTACTTCTTAATGGAACCTTGCACTTTGAAAAATATATGTAAAAGTGTATTCTGTTTAACTATTTTTCAAGAAGTCGTATTTTTATGATTATCAGTTTTTGAGATGATAAAAAAAAATTTAACACAGAGACAACGATCGAATACAAGAAACAAACAGCTTTCTATATAACTATGTCGAAATGTAACTATTTTTAAATTCCTAATTCCGAATATATATATTTTTTTCCTTTTATAATAATAAATATAATAAATAATTCCTAAATAATACCTTTTATATAATAAAATCATTTGTTTTTAGAAAGATATTTGTAATTTAATCTTGCTTCAAAAAATAAGTTATGTTCTTAAATTTGTGTTTATTTTTCTTTTAAGCGACAGTCAATACAGGTATTCATAGTGTAATGCCATTCTACAATGCACTACAGAGCAAATGTTAGGTTAAATACCATTTTTATTAAGTATCTTAGAACTTCGTTCTTTTTAAATTTAAACATTTTGTTATTACTATTTAATTTGATAAAACAGCCTTTAAGGGTGTTAAAAAGAATGTTTCTTATGTATTCGTGCTTGGACCAAAGTTACCCGCCTGGATCCTAAATATGCTCTAATTTTTTTTTAACTAATACCAATTTTTTTATTATTTTATAAAATTTAACAAAAATGCTTGGAAATTATTCCCTTAAAGTACAATACTGGAGACTGCATAATAATTTTATGTGTTTGTCATCTGGGGATTTTTGTAGTTTTAAATTTTTTCATCTCCTGTAAAAAAAAAGATTTTGGACTAAAGTTAACCCGCACTGACGGTACCTTTTTTATTTATATTTTAGTGTTGTACAGGTGGGGGGGGGGGGGGGGGGGGGGGGGGGGGGAAGGAGGAAACGATAGGACCCGTTTGTTTTACGGCTACTAGTTTTCCAGGAATTTTGTGAAGGAGGTGTCAAATTTTTCCATCGCCAGGAAATAGCGTAAGAAATGGAAAAAACTCTCTAGGCTTATCTCAAATTGTAAAAAAAGATGTTTACAATTTATTAAAAGAAATGAGACACCCTGATTTGGGGAAATAAAGGTATTCCAATTGACAACCTACACCCCAGGTGTATTTGATTTTACATAAAAATGTTTGCTGTAATACTTCAAAAGACTTCCATACCACTCCTGTATAAAAAAATCTTAAGTACTTAATTTATTGTCGCTTTGTTTTTGCTGAAATAGATTTAAAGCATTAATTTTAGAACTA
>CM043111.1:68030121-68190165 GCA_023701765.1 Hylyphantes graminicola | reverse complement strand
AAAAAATGCATTTTTACTGGCATAACAATAAAGTTAGATAAAGCATCAGAAAAAAATCCTGTTAGAAAATTTAAAAAATAGGTCACTTTTCTGTTATTTAGTTCAAAATAACTGAAAGAAGTGGTTTTGAAAGAAATGACTTGCTTAAAGAAGATGCACTGCATATCAAGTAAATTATCATTAAAATGCAGCAATTTAAGGACAATTCTAGAAATCTGTATGAATTCATTTGTAATCAACGAACAAAAACGAGTATCTTATTTAGATTTAAAGCTAAATACATCAGATGGTGAATTTTGATTTGACGTAACTTTTAAGAGTGTTTTAAAAAAGTTAATATAAAATATTTGCTAGTATAAAAATTAATATTAGTAATGCAAAAGTTAATGTGTTAATATGTTTGCTAAGGAATTTTTTATATATTTGTAAAATGTATATGAGTGGTTTATAATTTGCATAGAATATAAATATCCGTTATTATAATTTAAGATTATCCTTAATTTAAAAAATATTTTTGGTCAAAAATTTGATATTATAAAATTGCTTTTAAATAACTATTACTGTAAATAGTTAGCATTTTTTTTGTATTTGTCGGTTTTTACGTCAAAAAATCATTTAAAAAGCGGTTAATTAGCGATTAAAGAGTTATTTGTAAAAATAATTAAGTATTGTATTTTACTTTATTTAATGAACTACTTGTTCAGTGAATGTGTTTTTGGATTTTTTTACTTCTTTAAAATTTATAACAATCAACAAGTTTGGTTGCCCAAGGAACCCTTCTCTCGATAAAATTAAAAAAAAAAGTTTTATATATATGACTTTTTGAATGCATAAAAACCAATTTTCGAAAAATCCAAATTGCAAATTTTAAATCTGTCGACGCAAAATTATTTTAAAACCGAATAAAAAATATGAGACAAATATCCGAAAATATTATTGCACATAACCCCATGTCAAACAAGTAAGAAATACCCTTTTTAACATCAAAAATACACCCCTTTGAACATCTAAAACACATGGCGTCTAAAATTCCTGTGGTTTCGAGTGCAACCTAAGAGCAGCCTATGGAGAAGAACAGCTCGGAGCAATCTAACGCCAGCTCGCGAGTCAAGGGAAATAGCACATTTCAGACTCTCCGACTAAGCCCAAAGAGACATTACATGTGAAAAGAGCTAAGAGCGATATATGTTGAAAAAAAGCTGCGAAAAGCACTAAAAGAACATAAGCGTTAGGCGTTTTAAAGTAATCGTTTTAAAATCTGCTTTATTGCCGGAGTAACGGTTATAGCGTTTCTGGAATTCGTGACGTAAGGTGAAAGAAGCTACATCCTCCAATCCCACTCACCATTAGCGAGCAAAAATCAGTTAAGTTTCAATGGCTAGAACCAACTATCTCTTGCGCATTTAATTGGATATTCTTCAATTCTGTTTGTTTTCAATTACAAAAACCAAAACACATATATTATTAAGCAATTATTTACAATTGACCTTTTTTTAATGCGCGACATTTAAAAAAAATCTAAATTATTCAAACATATTTAGAAAACAAACTACCCATTATCACACAAACCTAGAATTTAACTCAAATTTCTTATTAAGTAGAATCCCTGTGGGAAAAGCCCAAATACACAACAAACAACAACGGTAGTTTTGAAATATTAATGAGTTTGAAAGTGCTAAGTTTAAATTTAAATTATTTAATTGTGAATGTAAAGCAAATAATTTGTCAGTTTTTTATTATCAATTTACTTTTTCGTCGGCATATAATTTAAAAATTAAGTGTTACAAAAATGATTTTTGGTACTTTTTTTTATCAAGGATTAAATTATACATTCAAAAAATTACTCAGTGCATAGATAAACATCTTTTCAAATGCAAATGTTCGTCTAAGAATGCAGTTTGTAAAAACATCAAATTGAATTCACAAGAAGTTCTCAAAGAACTATGATAGTCTGTTCTCTTGTTACTTTACTACAAATATTCTTAAAGAAAAAACAGTAAGTTTGCAAGAGAAATTGTCACCTATAACAACTTTCACACAATATTTATGCATCCTTAGAAAAAATGTCAATAACAGAATTAGTTGTAAGGTAAGCCATAATTAACTATTTGCTTTAATTTTCTCTGACAAATTCAATTAATATTCTTTATCTTTTGCTAAATTTATTTACAGTTATAGGAATAATTATATACAATTGCTTGCTCTGCAGATGAAAGCAAAGAAGCAACGACGCGACTGGGACAGACGTGCTCGTTAAATCTGTGGAGTCCAAAGTCCCGACGGCGTCAGCGTACGATGTCGCTCGAAGTTCCATTGGGTGCCCACTTAGGTGTAGACATTATCACTTGGCCAGGGTTCTAAATTACAAGGCATTATTGGCTGTGTTAAAGCTCCTAATAGAGACTAGAAATAGGCTGCCGGAAACGATTACACTACACTACGACGCCCTTTTACGATTTTACATAGCTTTACACAAGAAAGGAATGGCGTGTTCCACTAGTAAAGAATAATGAACAATCATAGAATCACATTGTGCTATACTTTATGAAGTTTTCCCAATCTCATTATATGATTTTTTTTATTTCAAACATTAATTTTAATACATTAAATTTCTCTTGCGATTGTAGGTGTGCCAACAGCGATTAAAGTGAATAAAATTTAAATTTTAATGCTACTTAAATTTGCAGTTTGTCAGGCAGGTAGCCAGATATCCCTACTGACTCGACGTGCAGACGGTCGTACTAAAAGTATGAATAGATCGGTGTTTGATATTTTATATCTTCGTAATAAAATTTAATTTTAATATTTAAACGGATAGATAAATTTTGAAGGCAAGGGACAAACAGACATCTCCGCCTTTTTTAAAAAAAAATTCTTTCCAAATAAAATAAGGAATTCTAAAAGAACTAAAATAGCCTACTTTCTTGCTAATGAAATTTTAAATGAAGATTTATGCGGTTTTTTAAAATTCTTACGAAGTGAAAAAAAAAAGAAGTAGGCTAAAAGCAATGAAAATTTCCTTTTTTTACCAATGCAATTCAAATGTTGTTTGCAAATTCTGTTAACATTTATTTCCAATGTAGCTTGGCTGTTTTTTTTTAATTGCTTACATTGAATTTTTAATTAGAGAAATAAAGTAACAGAATAATTACGAATGTAATTAAGGTTTTACGTTTATATATTCAGTAAAATTATATTATTAATTATGAATTGAAAGTGTTTTTTTAAATGTATGGCATGAAAATACCTAAAAATATTTAACAAAGAATCTATTGAAATAAAGATTGCTGAAAAATTAGCTTTAAAAGGGAATGCGATTAATAATTGTTCATTTTTGGACTTGATGGCATAAACCTGGCCATGTGATCCTGGTGTTGTAAAGGTACACAGTGGTGTTGCAAAGTTTTTATAAATGAATTTTTACGATTTAAGTTTAATGCATTAACGTCTGTGTGATTCAAGAAACAGAAACTTACCTTTACAGATAATTGTAAGCTAAGTTTATCAATTTCATAACCCCTCACTACTTAAAAAACCATGAAATTCTTTTAGATCAATCGCTGATGTTATTCTTTTAATAACAATAAATAAATTATTGCATATTTGTTATAGTAATAAAGAAGTCTTAATTCAAGAGAATTCTTTAGAGCACGTGCCTTTACACGCTGCATTAGTACGACCTGAAAAGTATATTAAAGCAGTTGAAAATATGATAATCAAGTCAAATGTACAATTGTACAAGACATCCTTTTAAAAAATTCAATATATAAAAGATAATAAGTCTTACTGCTATGCGTCTTTACTGAATTCTGTATAGTTTTAAGAAATAATAACTAAAAGTTGTAAACTTAAGGACAAATTAAGATCGTCACCCATTTTGAACAGATGATCATTCTTCAAGTTTAGAGTCATATGTAGTGGTGTCGAAATTAAAAGTTTGTCAAGAAAGTTTGTCGTAAAAAATTTCATCGTTTGCTTAGGTTTTCATTGTTCGAACATTGTTGTTTTCTAACAAAACCATATAGTTTACACTGACAACTTTAATTGTTGCGCGATTGTCCACGTACTGTTTCAAAATTATCGAAATTCGATACAAAAAATTATTAAATATAGTGTTCCATTCACATATTAAGTTATCAATTTAAATGGAAAGTAAGTTTAATACCAAATGCTAAATCTCATAGAGATTTTTTTTGTTTGTTATTGTACTTATCAACTTTATAAACAGTATTGAATTGAAATATGGGCGGCAAATAACAAAATATGTATTAATATAATATTTCAAATAGAAATATGGGTTTTAAAATTAACGATTAAAGCAATTTTGGGCGTATGTCTAGCTTTTGGTTTTTGAGAATTTTCAAAGCCTATTTCATTTCACTTTTAAAAATTCTTAGAAATATTTAAATTAGTGAAATGTAAAAAAAAAAAAACAACGAAATTAGCAGAATTCCCGAAACTTTATACCTAATTCCACTTTCACTATTCATTATTAACATTCTTTTTATAATTCCTTTTAGAAAAATATAAGAATTCGAGGTGAAGAATATAACTGCAACATTTAGAACATAGTAAAGATAAAACTTAAATGAAAAATAACATTTAATACAAGTAAAAATTAAATCAAACCAATCATAAAGAAATTATAATATTCCGAACAAACAATGTATGTAAGAAAATCAAATACTCAATACTAAGTAATCAATGATATGATGTTTCTATGATAAATTTTATCGATAACAATATACACTAATTACAATTAAATATCAATTTTTAATTTAAAAGATACCTTAACAAAAATTTAAATTACTCACAGAAATAAGAAATTACATTTTTAGCGTTTTAACATGGAGAAAAAGCACATTTGAATTTATATAAATTGCAAATTGTAACGTCTTTGAAGATTTCCTCTTTTTGAATGACCAAATATATTGCTTAAACGATACATTTAAAAATATTGTTGTTAAAAGTTTATATCTTATTACAAAGTTTCCTTTCTCATTTTATGTGTTTTCTCTGCGTGTTTGGAGTATTGTTGTGATTAAAAAAGTTGTTTTCTGGAAAAAAATAGTTTGTTAATAGGTATTTTAGACACTTGGAAATATTTTCATAATAAAGTGTATTGTTTTGTTTAATGTAGTTTCTCAGTAAGTAAAAGTTTAGGTAATACAATTATGGTTTAATTTTTCAGACAGACATGTGCAAAACCCCATATTTTTGGGGGGCTGAACTGCCGAAAACTGTAATTCTTTTGAAACTTAATGTATTAGAAAAACCTTAGTAATCACAGAGACACACACACTTAAACAAATGTTAATTGACTTAGCATTTGAGGCAAAGGATATTTTTATTAATAAACAACCTTTTCTTTAAATGTATGTCTTACAAAAACAATTTTTTATAAAACATATTCTTTCATCACTCTCTAGAATCCACTATTACAGTAGAATTTGAAACTTCATTTCCAATTACAGATTCTTTCACATTTTTCATAACAAATCCTTAATAACAAAAACATCGGAAAACACAATTACTAGAAATAAGACCATTAAATCTGACCCAAATGTTATTATTGGATTGAGTTTCGCGCAGTAAAAACTCCTTTCAAGATTAATTAATACAAGTTTCAATTACGGAAAAGATAATCTTCCCGAATACTTATGTTGATGGACTGTATATAAAAAACAAACCTTTCAACTTTCATGCAGCAGTTTCATCTTCCGAACAAATTGAATTTCTGAAAAGTTATGAAGACAGAATTTTCGTTTAGATAAGAAAATTCAGCAATTTGGCAAGCTCTGAGAGGTTATATGCTTGTAATTGGAGGATAATGGTATGCTAATTGAAATACTTGTAAGGGGAAGGAATGTCTTCATGTTCGTTTAGTTTAAAATGTTCTTTTAAGAATTCCGCTTGTGTAATTTTTACTACGATTTCGTCGCACGAAGTAAATTGTTTTTGCTCTTATGACCATTAATCTTGTATTTTTTCATTGATGATAATTTTTTTTTTCTCTTTTTATAAATAAAGTTATGTGCCCTATAAAAGAGAATATTTATTTACTAAGCTTCGTTTCAAAGTGAGACCCTCATTTATTTTGGGATTTTTTTTGCATTATTTATTAAAAAGCAGAATTAAATGTGTTTTAGATTCAGCTCAAATAAAAGTATAATTTTAATTTACTGAAGATATACGCACTAGGTACTAACAACCGGTATCAGAAAAATTAAAATTATTCAAGTTTCAAGATACAAGAAAAGTGTATATATACGGGAACAAAAGTGTTACTGACATTCATCTAAATCTTCGTTAATGGGTTAAGTAATTTTTGTAACTTGTTAACAATTTGAAAGCTGGTTCAATATGCATATTTTTAAAGATGTGCTTATTTTAAATATATTAAGTTACTTAATCTGTGTTAACAAGTTTTGCACGTGACTTTTGAAATCTTGTGCTGAGTTTTGTGTATCTAATCCGTATAAAATAATTTTTTTATACCAAACAAAGGGGCAAAGCCCCCTGCTCGCTACCGCTAGCCAGCCCCTGAGAATTGCTACGCAATTCATCTTTGTTTGCACCGCAAACAAACATGCAAGACTAAGATATTTTCGTTAAAAGGTCCCGATCAGCGGGAAGAGTTCGCAAGACGAAAAAGGGAAGACGCTTCGGCTTCAGCTGTTTTTACGATGCGTGGCCGGCAACTCAAGACCGATGCAAACAGTTGAAAAATAAGCTAGTTTCCGTGGGACTGCCCCAGGGCATCACGTAGCTCTAGCGCTAAGCAACGATCTCTACCAAAGCCACGGGACGCATCCTGAAGCAGCCCCGGCACAAAACAAGCACACCACCACACTTACTTTCGGAGTTTCTGACGTTTCTGATTGGATGAAGCCGCTGAAGTCACGTGGCTATCAAGCGTCCGACAATTACAATTTTATATTATATAGAGACAAGCTTCCGACAATTACAATTTTATATTATATAGAGATAAATTAAGCAAATCTTTGTTCAATGATGCTTATTGATTGATATAAGATACCCCAATTATTTTAAAACCCAATTTAGTCTATATTTAACAAATAACAAGAATTGTATGAACTTGATAGTAAAAGAGTATTTAGAACACACATAGGACAACGGTCCTTGACCTTTCAAACCCAAAGCAGTTATCCATGGTTTATTAATTAAATACGATTTAAATAGCTTTATTTTTGTTTTAATATTTTAACATAGATTGTGTGTTATAAATATTTACCGAATTCATTTTATAAGAACTTTTTAAATGTTTAATTGTTGTAACTAATTGTTATGTTTTTTTAATTTGTCTAATCATTCAATTCAAATGGACAATAAATTAGTTTGTATGTATTATTTCTCCTTAACTCCTTTCTATTTATCAGTCTTTTACTTTAATTTATCACATTATTAGACAATAGGTTTCAAAATAGTATGTAAACAAATATCAATTGAAAATTTTCATTTCTATTCAAAATGTTTATTATTCTTTCTTTAGCTAAGAAAACAAAGTTGAACCCTTTATTATTTATTCGGGTTTATTAGAATGAAAACAATTATACTATTTAAAAATTTAAATATTGACAAAATATAATTATCATCATTGCTTATGAGCTTCATTTATAAAATATTATTTTATGAATAAGGTTTTGTTAAAAAACAATGCAAATTTTTTTAGTGTTACTACCTGTTTAAAATGTTTCAAGCAGTACGATCAAAGGTTTCCTTCAAATTTAATCAGTACTTAAAAGACATTTATGTTTGAACAAATTTCGTATTTTTTTTGTGAAACAAAGGAACAAATTAAAATCTTATATATTTTTCTTTTTTTTCTAGACAATCAGTAAATAGCTTGAATTTTTATCAAGATTTTCATTTAAAGTTGTATTAGTAAACATATTCTCAAGTTTTCTTTATGAAACGATTATTAAAAATTTGGTTTTTTATCTTTTAAAATAAGATAATTATTTTTGAATAATAAAGCAAAGCTGTTTCCTTAGTATTATCAGAAAGATTTACCAATAAAACGAAAGCTTTAGAAGAAAAATAGCCTTTTCATGATATTATCTTCCTTGAGAATTTTTGTAAAGTTTGAAACTTATAGCAATTTTCCAAATATTCTTTAAAAAGTAATCCTAATATTTTTAAAATAAACTCAAAAAGGTCCTTTTTCCAAAATTTTTATATTGTTGAAAAGAAGTAGTCAGCAACTGATACAAATCATAAGTATATTCACACCACACTGAACTAAATATATTACCGCATTTAGCGTTTAATCTAGAAACATACGAAATACGACTTAAACACTTAATTAAATTTTTCCAGTTTGCACACAGAGTTTAATATTGAAAGACAAGACTAGATATAAAACAATTGCCAGCTTTAATTAATTCTTCCCTAAGAAGATTGACAAATATCTACTTTATCCAAGGTCAATTTCTACCTTACTGGATTTGCTTAAGCATCATTAGAAGTGAGAAACTTTGAGAACGTTGGTAACGTTTGAAAACTTAATGTAATTTTCCATACATTTTTTTTAAAAATGTAATCTTTATATTTTTAAAATAAACTCAATAAGTTTCTTTTATCCAAAATTTTTATATTGTTGAAAAGAAGTAGTCAGCAACTGATTCAAATCATAAGTATCTTCACACCACACTGAATTAAATATATTACCGCATTTAGCGTTTAATCTAGAAACATACGAAGTAAGACTTAAGCACTTAATTAAATTTATCCAAACAACACACAGAGTTTAATATTAAAAGACAAGACTAGATATAAAACAATTGCCAGCTTTAATTAATTCTTCCCTAAGTAGATTGACAAATAGCTACTTTCCCCTAGGTCAATTTCTAGCTTAATGGATCTGCTTAGGCATCATTAGAAGTGTCCAAAACACGCACTAAACAGAGTATTAACACGAAATTCGATGTATTTTCTTAATTATGTTAGATCAGTATTGAGTCCTTAATTGGACAATTATTTCTTCATGTCAGACAATTTGTAAGGACTTTATTGGTGTATTGATCTGAAGTCTCAAAGCTGTTTAGGCTTTAACTAAAATTTGGTGTGCTTATAGCTATATGTTTGAATGTAATTTTTTCAGTTTAATCTTTTCTATAAATACATCGTTTCGAACGCTTATATTTAGTAGAAATATCAGAAACATATTTACTTCTGAATTTTAATGTCCATATCCTTAAAATCTCTTCATACGGAAATTCAATTGACTTCAGAATGGTTCTAAGTATTGAAAAATACCTTCAACCTTTTAAAGCAACTTAAAAACCCTCCCCTTTGATGACGCAATCACTTCCAGCATAGAATTTGCATAAAACTGAAACTTGTGTCTATACTTTTGTGGCAAGGAAAGTATAGACATTTTTAATTTGTTGATGGAAGTCAAATTTATCTATATTTTTTGGCAAATTTTTTTTACCCTATTATTTTTCATGCGGTCTAAAGAATATATATTTAAAAAAATACTGAAAAATAGTAACAATGACGATTTTTCATGAATTGCGTCTGTGTCTAAACTTTTGTGCAGGACTGTATGTTTTCCAATTTAGCATGAAGCTAACTAACAAACTCCCAGGCACTACAGTCCATGCTGGACCATGGCCTCTCTTACAATACGACTCTAAAGCCGCCTGTCTTTGGTCTTCGCCTTCCAGTTCTTAATTTTCATATCTTTTAGATCTTTTTCCACATCATCTATCCATCTTTTTCCCGGTCTTCCTCTTCTTCTCTCTCCTTGACTTTGCCCCTTGAAAATATAACATTGAAAAATAGTAACATTGACGATTTTTTTATGAATTGCGTCTGTGTCTAAACTGTTGTGCAGGACTGTATGTTTTCCAATTTAGCATGAAGCATCTAACAATAATTTTCATTCTGTGATTTAATGACTTTATTTTGGACAAAAAATATTAGCCTTTTTTATATACTTATCAAATATAACGAATCTAAAAAAATCTAAATTGAACCAAAATTTATCAGGCCTGTATAATGCAAAACCAATTGCAAATTATGTGTGTTTAAAACTGATTTAATAATAGGTTTCAGATTATTACAGTTAAAAACTTAGCAATACGTTTTCTGATTTTTTTCTACGAAATTTATTTTTTTAAATATCGAAATGTGTTAAAGTATTCTATTAAAATAACAACCTTGATAACAACAACGAAAGTACCAACGATCATAAAACGTTAAATAGATATTATTAATTAACCCTTAAACTGTCATATGGCCCACCAACAGATATTGAGTTGATATTAAGTGATTTCCAAGATAGAAAATGATTAATAATTGGCAGTTAAAAGTTTAGATTTAAAATGTAAGGGTCCATAAAGTAGTAACTGATTGAAGAAATAAATTTTGTTGAAAGATTCTATCCATTATTATAGAAGACTGTCGGCAGCTTTTATATGAAGATTGATTTAAATATTTTTTGATAGTTTTATGATACCTAAATGTGTATATAGATATATTTACACAGGTTATTGTATGGTTGAACCAAATCGTGACTAAATTAACTAAAAGGCATGTTTCATGTGTTTAGTTGCAACAAATTAAGCAGCATTGTTTTCATGTTTAGCTTAGCTTACTGCATTTATATTTCATTAGGTTCCAAAATAACATTTAATTCTGAATAGTAATAAAACTACTTGAAGTTAAATTCAACTTAGGTGCTTGATTCATTGCATATATTTAAAAAATTCTTCACAACAATTTAATTAGGTTTATAACTAACATTGAAAATAATAATGAAACATGGAATTCATCTGAAACATATCAATTATATGATGTAATTAAATATTTCGGATGAGTTTTTTTTAAAGCCAATTTTTAAAGTTAGGTCAAAGAGTGCAATAATAGCATGATAAGATATAATAATGAAAGTCAATATACATAAAATCTAATAACGCGAAATTGATCTAAGTAATTTTCGTGTAATAATTTTTTTTATTTCTTAAAACTTAATAGGCAGTAACAATTTAAAATGGATTTTTTCGTAACATTTCTGCACTGTAACGTTTAAATTTGGAAATACCACTTCACAGAAAAAAATAACACATTAACATACGAACAATTTGAAATGAAACGTACGAATGAGATTCTAATATCATTTGTTGTATTTGCTCCGCCGATTTTTTTTCTTAATCAATGAGCCTACAAAAGCCTCAAGCGTGTTCACACTCTTAGAAGCTTTTCCATTCGATGACAACAAACTGAAGATTGAAAAAGAAATTTCATGTTTTAATCTATGTTATAACATTTTAATTAAATTCTTTTTCGGCTGTTTTTTTCAAAGGAAATGTGCTTAAAATAAAACACAACAACAATTTACCAATCAGATACCTTACGGAGACTAAAAAAATGGTTCTGTATTTTTTTATCCAATGTTTTCATTAATAGGAACTATAATTATGGAACAAATATAATTGTAGTTGTGTGATTAAAACGAATTGAATAATCATGCCATACAATGATATCGCATTTTTTCTGCATTCTTAATTTAAGAAAGGTATTCTGATTACATATTTTGAAAATCGTGTTGGCATTATTACATTTAGAAAATATCGAAACTAATATAATAAAATAAATATAACACGAAGCTTTGAAAATGCACAAAGCTTTTAAGTTAATAGCAGTTTATAATATAAAAACATATTTTTTAAGCTGTTCGGGTAACATTTTTACTCTTAACTATAGAAAGAAACAATTGAGATACGAAAACTATTACAAATACATCAAATTTAGTACTTTTTTACTGAAGCATTTAATAACTGAGTATATTTCATAAGCATTTTTTTATTTCTATGACGTTATATTTTTCGTATCTGTCATACGTGACAGCTTCTATTATTTTTTCAATCACTTAGCCATCAGTAATGAGAAAAAGTAAAAAATGACCGATTACGACCGAAAAAAAATTACTGAGTTTTTTGGCACTTTTACTGGTATTGAGGCTGTAGAAAAGTGACATTTAAATTAATTTTCACTATGTTATTAAATTTCCATGAAAGGAAATAATTTTTTATCCTTTAAAACACTTTCGTAGCCGAAAAAAAGTGTTAATATGTTTTAACTTATTTTGTGTTAAAGAAAAATTCGATAAATTATTACAAGCATTGACACTTTAGATTTTGTAGATCAATATTAGAATATAAGAACAATATAATAGTTGTATCAAATAAATTATATTGAATAAATAGATCATTTAAATTTTATAAGTGTAGCGTAATGTTTATTGAAGTACGGTTTGAGCATAATGATACAAAATTAGCAATAAATCTAAACAAAAAAATAATTGGAATTTGTTCATGGTTTTATTAGATATATTTTAGATTATTTGATTTACTAGTAAAATTTAGATTGCTTTTAGTATTACTTTGAAAAAAGTTTTTTTTAATTAAAAAAACAGGCTAACGGTTAATTTGGAGTCTTGGCAGTATTCTTCGGATTATAGTTATGATTTTGATTGTAAAAAAATACAACCTTCAACAAAGTATGAATTGATAAACTTGAACATTAAAAAGAATGAAGAAAATCCAATATTTGCTTTCGAACTAAAACTAAACAAGTATTTTCACTGTTTTTATGGTTAACAAATTACGTATTATTACTGCTTATGTAAGTTAACTGATTTATTTTCAAAAATATTTATATTCCATAACACCTAACTATATTTATATACTTTAAATATATACAGAATCTTTTAAATGGCCCCATGACTCATTTATTAATAATAACAGTATAAACAAAAATAAATTATGGTAAGAAGAATAAAACAGAAAATAGCGAGTGAAATCTGATTTTGAAAAGTAAAAAAACATCCTCAACTCCAACCAGAACTCTGATTTCATTGCAATAAATTAAGAAAAAAATCTCAAAAACTTTATCTGATACTCGATCCTAAACTGGCTATAAATACTAGACTCCGTAACTCTAACTCTAACACTATTTTTATAACGATGGTTCTCCAGAGTGGCCTATTATAAAGGAACGAAGTGCAATAGTTTTATACTTCAAATGTATTTTTTAAACTTTGCAATGGTTTTATACTTCGGATATATTTTTTTAAATTTTCGGACAGGGAATTGATTTAAGACTGGCGTCAATTATTTTATCTTTATTCTACCAAGATGGGATTTAAAACAGTGTTGGAAGTTGCCCCAGGGAATGTCACAAAGACGTTTCACTTTGTTATTGTTGTTTACACTCTAAAGGTTTGTTCTGTCACTGTTTTCTTTGCTGTAATAGGTTAAAGTTTTGTTACCTTTGACTGTAAAAATGCGATTAAAAAGTTTTGTCTGAGGTTTATCTTTCTACTAAAGAAATTTCTTCCACTTTTCTCAGCGAATAAATGTAACAAAAATTGAACACCAGTTGTTAAATCTTTATTTTACGGATTTTCAATTTTAATGATTGTCTTGAGAATAAATTTTTTTATTTAAATACTTTATATGCGTTTTTGAATGTCTCATATTGAAATGCTAATTTGTTTAATGTTACATTTTATTTCTTATATATTTTATAATTCTATACCAGTCGCATTTAAATTTTTATTTGCATTACATATTTTATTTTTTCATTTGTTTATCACATAACTAATTTCTATAACCGATAAATGGAATTATGTGCTAATTTTAAAAAAAAAGTTTAATAAAAAACTATTTAAAGTAATAAGTTTAAATAATTAAATTAAAATTTTCTAAAAAAAATTAAAATCTTTTTAAAATAAATTCTTCTATATAATTGCTTGTGCATCTAAAGATGAAATAGAAACTTTCAGTCTTCGTCATTTAAAAGAATGAAAGTTTAATAGGTTAATTATTTAAACTTATAACTTTAAACATATTTGTTTAGCAAACAAGAATAAGGAGGATCTTCGAAGGGGTTATTTTTTATATTAATTTACCATCTAAACAATGTCGAGTATTATTAAAAATTCATTATATCATTTTGGATACTTTTCTATGCAAGCGATAACTTCTCTAATGTGTACCATCAACGCCAAATAACATCTTTTACTATGTATACTGCTGTTCTTTAATTGCGTATATTGTGCTTCATCAATAGAAAATTCCGTTTGGCTAGATTTGCACTGAGAAAGAAGAAAAGCAGCACGTTTTGAAATTGATGTGAAAACTGGTGCGTAAATTATGGAAATAATTAGGTAAAACTTTCGAAAGGTAAATAAATAACAAATATATGGTACACATATTTGTAATAAATATTTGCTCGAACCAGTATTTACAAAAACATAAAATATCTTAATTTCTTATCTCAAACAATTAATACCTTTGAATGTTGATACTTTTATAAAAGGTGCAATTAATAATTTCTTTTATTTCTCAAATTAATTCACAAGAAAATAACTATCCCATGTATAAACAATTAGATAAAAGTTTAAAACACAAAATTAAATTCTACACATCATCATTAAGTATCTAACAATTTCTATTAAATTATTGTTTGCGAATATGAAGGAGTACCGTATGTTGTTATTTACCGTATATTTGATCATGCTTATTAATTTTCGCTCTTTCAGCAAAATCTTCCCTCCACTTAAAGTATCGCAGCTGCTCCTAATAAGATACCTCCACTTTGGTATAACTTTCAATGTCCTAAGAATGATACATATCAAGGAACAACTCATTTGCATAACTATAATTTTCTAGGCCGCCGTTGTGGTACGTCTTTCGCATATGAAAGCAATGAACGAATATAGATATTTTACTTGTTTAATTTAAACAAAAAAGTATCTTCCTAAAGCGCATATAGGATAATTTAGCCATTTTAAAAATGTGCCTATTTTATAATCTCATAAATGAAATTTTGAATTTATTAAAACTGAGGAACAATTGTATTTTATTTATTGGGTTAAATAATGTACGTGGGCAATGGGTAACTCAATAAAAGCCGTTGGTAAGAGAATTTGCTACAAGGAAATAAGCTTTTTTGCTCAACGTTATATAAATAAACAAAACAACTAAAGACTGCTGTACTGAATTATTTATGTTATAAGATTAAGTTACACAAACGCTTATTTTAAAACTTAGCGAACGTGTTTTCATTCAGTAAGGAAGGTGTTAATATATTTAAACGTAGGTCGTTCATGTGTTAAAATTATCGTATTAAATAGCAAGACGTGTGTCAACGTTATAAAACAAAATTTTCCATTGTTTTCTAGTCCAACTAGCATTTGCATTCTGTGTTTAAAAGTACCTTTAATGGATTAATATGTCTTACATAATTACTCTGCTTTATGGTCTTTTTATTTGTCACTCATTTGGTATATTTAAAAAAGGAAATAAAAAACTTACTTTTACAGGATATTTTTATTTGAGAATTGTCTTTAATGAGCTAAATTCCGTGTCTCTTTTGCATTATCTGGGATTTTGGCAAGCCTTATGTCCCCTCCATTTGACGAAAGAATACTTAGCAATATGTTATAACTTTACTCCATAGAACACCCGATGGGGTTAGCGATAGGAGAGGGGAAATAGAAGGTAGCTTCAAGCCTTTTAGGGGAAGGTGCTGAGGTTTGGGACAGATTTAGATTTTTAATTTTAATATTTTTTTTATAAACCGATTATTTAAAAGTTTTTAGGTATTCTCCTTTAACAAAATCTTGCCTATACTAAGGTTTTTTAAAGATTTTTTTCTTTAATATTTAACCCCACAGGTACGATGTCTCCAGGTACATCCACTGTCCACAGGTACAACTTCAGTGATGTACCTGGGGACAAGGCACGATGTACCTGAGGACATTGTTCCAAATTGGCTAGAACGCAATTCCGTCGTACAAATAAGAAGTCAAATGCATTTTTGGACTTCGTATAGAATGACATCTTTACATTTTTCTAAAAATAATATTGAATTGATCCTTTTTCTTAATTTAAAATGTATTTCTAAATATGTTTTATACAATTAACGAATACGCTTCCCAAATGCTTTTTTATTTATAAAAACTAATAAATGTAATCCCCAAGACTTGGAAATAGAGTAAGTTTGTTGCAATTTTAAATAGTTGCTTTATTTTTCAATAACATAATTTGCAAATTTGCGAGATAACTTATAAGCAAAAAAAAATAATAATAATTAAATCTACCCAAGATTATAATATAACCATCAAAAAGACCTAGGAAAAGAACTGCTGTCCTCTTCTAGTTTCTTGGCTAACAAAATTTGGTGCTGGAAGTTTTGGAATTGTATCACCGCTATCGAGTTCAAATTTTTCAGTATATTTTTCAGTTTTAGTAAATTCATTCGAATTTTCAGTATTTTTTAATTATTCTATATAAATTCATTACCCTGTACTTCAATAATATTGGCCAAGTTATATTTGACAGTTGTTCCCAGAAACCTCACGAAAACAAAGTCCCCTACTTGAAGTTCATCATTATTTGTTGATTAATTATGCAAATTTAGTGTCAAATCATTTTCAAATATTTATGTTTGAATTAAGAGTTGAGTTCCATCCTTCCATTAAACATTCTTCAAACGTGTATATTTGCTTTATTTTTACTTGGAGCAGACTTTTTGCTTTTGGTCGTTTTCTGTTTGACTTCTGTATTATCGGTTAAAATGAGATTTTCCTATCTGCCTCTCTTGGTTTGTTTTGGTGTTTTGAAAGTGGTCGAATTTCTTCAAAGTATACAGAAGAGCAGGTCTGTGGCCTCTGATCGGAACTTAAGGACACTTGAAAAATCAGAGAAACAGTAACAGGCACAGTACACAACAATTTACAGTGCAGCAGAAAAATTGGCTGTACCTGAGGACGTCCCTAGGTGCAACCTAAATACTGTCCCAAGGAACAGCACATCGGGTAATTTTTTAAAACGCATTGTAATAAGAAAGTATTAAGTTTTGAAAAACACAAATAGGATTAAAAATTACTTCAAACTTGGCTTATTAAGTAGTACTAAAAAGAGCCGACAAGAAGATTAAACCGACACGTAATACAAAATATAAAATGATAGTAAAAGTTACTCGAGATGTGTGAAATCAATAAATCCTGTTTATTATACCCCCAGTAGCTTTCGGGCGACCCTTCTTTAACAAGAGAAGATAAAGTTTTGTAAGTAGTGTTGCCACTAAAAATACAGGATTTTTTCGATTTCACTAAAGCGAGTTATTCCCCACGTCCTCAGGTACAACTGTCCCAAAGCTGAGCACTTTCCCCTACTTTTTTATGGTGTGGCGTTATACCAAATATAGAGTGTAGACAAGAAACCTTGAATACACTGTATATTTAAGTAGAATGTTTTTTCTCAAGCACTCAAACAAAACCAAAGTTAGGGTATTATTTATATGAAGCAACTTTCGAGCAGTTTTATGGAGAAACGCTACACCTAGTTCCCCATCATTTCAAGCTGGGATAAAATTATATTCATAAACACAGATTATAATTTACCTTTAAATACTGTAATCACAAAACAACCAAATTGTAGTGACAAATGTCTCGAAACCTCAAATCTAGCACTATAAATGGTCCGTGCAGCCAAAAAGTTTCCAAAGTCGCCCTAAACGGTTTCGTAAGGTGCCTAGGAGTCGGTTCGTCACTTGACTGTGGCTGTAAATTACCAAGCTCGTCGCCAATAACCATAACCCTCGTGTAGCTCTATTGCAATAATATTTCAAACTAATCAACTAAAGTTAGCATGTTATAAAAATATTAATGGAAGATAACGGTTGTTCTCCCAAAAAAGCCCGTTATCAACATTCTTTGCATATTTTCAATGGTCCTACAGAAGGACCCTCTAATCAATATACAAGATATATCCTAAATGACATGGGAAATGAAAACTTGGAGCAAGCACGCCATTCTGCATGCGATAGTAGGTTGGGGAAATACTAGAAATTGTTTAATTTCCGACTAGTTCCTTTTTGAAAGAATGTATCTTCCCACGAAGCTTATTTTCAGATTGAAATGCCACATTAGCATATAGATTCAGCGTAGCTTAAAATATAATGTTGTGTTGTTCAGTGATGCTGAATTTTGTATGTGGTTCGTAGCAAAGCAGTTTTGATTCACGAATAGTTTTAAAGTACTAAGGAAATGTGATTGCTTTTATTAAATAAATTATTGTTTACTCTCTATAGAAGCTTAAACTGAGCGTTAAATGATTGGTTTAGAAAGGATTTACAATTTGTACAAATTTTTCAATATATGCTGAATTTGATGTGCTTAAAAGGGAAGCTTTTGTGTTTTAATCACGTAGTCTCATTTCTGTAAATTGTCAGAATGAGAAATTTTGATTTAAGGATTTTTGCTTAGTACTTTTGATGATTGCTAGATTGTGGTTCATTGTTATAAATGTGACAAATGTACGTATACTGGTGTTTTATGTTAACAGAAGAGTACCGGGTTCAGAGTGAGGGTATATTACTGAAAATGTTTATCAAATTATACTATAATTATATTTGTTTATATTGTATTGTTCATTTTAAAGCTGTTCATTTTGTCAAAAAAAGATAACTGGCATTGGGAATCTTATATATAAACAATGAACTTAGATAAAAGGTCGTTCTTTGGACGATGCTATTAACAAAAAAATGGTAAAAACGTTTCCAAAAATCCAAACATTAAAATACAAGGCTTACTTTATTCGAAAGATTAAGTCATCAGCAGAATCTTTACAAATTTATGGATATACAATGGGTAGAAAAGTTTAACACAGTTTTTTTATTTATTTAATATCTATTATTAAGCTTTTTGCTCAAAGTTATCGAAAAGAAAACCTGTTATTAACATTTCTTAATAATTGATATGAAATAAATGACACATAAATCTGTTCCCTTAACGTTAACAGTATATGTAACCAAATGAAAACTAATCTAAACACAATTATATATTGTGAGGAATAAAATAATGTTTATGTTGAAATATCACATGCAAAGCAATTTAATTTCACAGCAAGAGGAATTCAGTTACATGAAATGTTATGAGATGCTAAGAGGGACTGAAAGCGTTCAAATAAAAGTTTTTGAAGAAAATATTTGCAGAATAATATATTATTCGACAAATAACAGACATATATGTAAGTAAATAAGACATACTATGTATCAAAAATGGTACCATGTTATTTTTTTGGTTATGAAAAGCATACTCTTATGTATGCATAACCATTTAAATACTAGAGTAAGAGGAATTAATAATAGATAGAAAATAAGACGTAAGTCATTTTCTTAATAATTGATGAATGAAACAAATACATGTACAACAAATATTGCGAGTCAATTGTCATTAGTTAAACGTTGAGAAATTATTAATTAGAAAATCAATGGATGCATCTTTTACTAATCATTACACGTCCTACTTTAAATTGAGAAACAAATTATGAGAAACTAATTGATAAAATAAATTAGTTGTTCAATATTTGCATCAGTTTTAATAAATATTGATTAATATAATTATATCGTAGAATTAAAAATATATATACATATATTGAAGTACATAATGCAAGTTACAAAAAATGCTTTCAATGCTGTAAAACAACAAAACACTTTTAATTTAAGAGAAACTACTTATATTTTATATAAAACAATAAGTAATGGATTTAAATTTATTATGACACAACTTAAAACACACACACTACTGGAATACAAAAATATTTAAACGTAATTTTACAATTGTAAAGTGTATGCCTTTTCTGTAATTTTATAAGATATATTTTAAAAATAACTCTTTAAAATTGCAGTGTCTCGAAATGGTAATATGTTGTTATTTTGAATTACTTTTGGTCTGCAAATATTTAATGGGATCCATTAAAAAATACAAACAAATGTAACAAATTAAACATCTTTTCAAAACATTCCCATTTACTTACTATGTCTACCAAGGCATGGCATAGCTTAAGCAAATTATAACCAAAATTTATTGAATATTTAGAAAGCTGTTTTAAATTAACGAAAAAAATTTTAAGAGAAGGAAAACTTTTAAAAAAGTAAATTGAATGTCATTATTAAAACTATAGATTTTTCTATCTTTTAAAAACTCTACGCACTTTGCATTAATAGAAAAAAGTAAGAAAGTATTACACAAAAGTCCTAGTACAAAAAAAAATATAGAAAAAAGTATTTTAGCTTGAAAATAAAGTATTACGTTTATGGTACGGGACACATAAATGTTAGCTAGTGCTTGTTAGCAATTTTAAAGACCTTTAAGTCTAAATTTAATAGAGAGCCTAAATAAAATAACTAGAATTTAATAAAATAACGTAAAAATTGATTTTTTTCGTTATGGTAGAATGCGGTGTCCCCTTTAGATCTAGCCTCAGTGCTTTCAAATCAAGCGTTTGAGATGTTGGAACTTACGAATTCTTCCCAGAGAGACAAACACAAAAGGAGAAATGGTTTGGAATTGAATTTAGCGTTGAAATGTTTTGCATAAAAGCTATTTATCCAGTCGCTTCGCGATTTCCGAAGAATGTGATTTTGTTGCTGATAAGGGCGGTTTTATCTCCTCGTAAGTTCAAGCTATCGGCGTTGAGGCATTTCGAACTCTGCGTTTGGTTTATTTTATGGTCGATTGTTTGAAGAATAGATTTATCTGGACATGCAATGGCTTAGAAACGCACCGCAAAAAATAAGCATTTACCGAAATAGTTTTGTAATGATGAATCGTAAGATAATTTTCTTCAATTTTTTGTTAAGAATGCTCTACATGTATCTAAGATGACAATATTTTATTTTAGTTACATTTTAAAGAATTATGGTCGAAAAATACTGGATTCAATTTCTGTAAATTTACAGCTTATATTGCAGTTCTTTTTTTTACACCATAGTATTGCGAAATTTGTTGTACAGTGAATTGGAGTTTTACTGATATATTCACATGAAAAACTTACTCCAATAACCTTTAAACGTGGGAAGAAAATGGGTTTCTCAGGGCCGGATTTCTGAATAGGCTAAGTAGGCTATAGCCTAGAGCTGCGTATTTTTGGGGCTGCAAATTTGACGTCAGTTTTCAGAAAATGAAAATATGTGATTTACTATTTCTATATTTTCTAATTATATTGTATTTCAAATAAACCCAATCCCTCTCTTTTAAATTCCTTGTAATAATTTTAAACGGCACATACCACCGTATTTTGCAACTAACCAGCTATATCTTTTCCCGAAGTGGGAGAATACTGTGCCAGGGGGCCAGAGGCGGCAAATTGATCGTAGCCTACAGACGGCGTATCTTTATATCCGGCTCTGGGGTTTCTTCAATTGATTTTAGCAAAACAAACGATTTTGCTGCTACAACATAATACATGTATTATCATATGTAAATTCACAGCACAGGGTGATGGCTGCATCTTCATCGTCACACAGTGATGCTAAATCAGCGGGAGTTTTTTTACAGTGATGGAGTCTTCAATTTTATTAATGAAAGTGGAATTTATTTTAATTTATATAGAAAAGAGTAAGACATTCTGCTTGTCGATGAAATGCATGATAAAAAAACATTTTTTTAGATGCAAATAAAAATGAATTATAGCGAATTACCAATTTCCCAGACACGTTTCAGACGTCAAAGACATCAAAAAGAAGAAATTATGTTTGTGAATTCAAGTAAGGTACATTCACGAATATCAATGAAACTAAAAATGTCTTTAGTTTATGATTTAACAATGCGATTTGTAAAATACTAACAGTATTGCTAAAATGCACAAATTTATTCATAAATTAGGTTTTTTTGTATGACAAAGATCATACAGTATTGCTAAAATGCACGAATTTATTCATAAATTAGTTGATTTTTTTCGATGAAGAAGATCGTTGATACGTTCATTTCTCGTTTACTTAAAAACCCTGTATGCTTCAATCAATTCTACTCAATCTAAACAAAACTCCTAGAGTCTAGTTTACAGTCAATATTGACTTTTCCTGATTGACTGTTGCCCAATTTCTCACGCCGGTGCTCCCAGGCTTCGGCAAAAGGTATCATTATACACCATTGTTTAACTAGATTTCTTTCACCAATTGAGCCTTTCGTTTAAATAAGATTGTCTCTCGCAGTGAGAGTCTGAGCGCGATCCCTTAATGGAATTACTCCAGGATTCAGATAACCTTTGGGACCAATTTATTTCCCGGAGAAAACTCATTAAAAAGAATTCTTTTGCTGAGAATAAGGCATTCTTGCAAACAGACACAAATTTAAAAAAAAGTAAAATAAAAGAATTCGAGCCGAAATTTAATGTTAAATGTTTAGAAACAACTTATTAGCTTAAATAGTTGATTTTGTACAAAACTAGCGTAAGTACGCTTCCAAGAAATTAAGGGGAGAACATAGTTAACAAAAACCAAAAAATCGAATTTTTGAAACCAATATTTTCTGATAGATGGAATCCCAATCTATCGGATGAAATAAATTTTGTATCGATCAATTAATTATTTTTTTTTTATAAAAAATTAAAATCATAAAAATAAACAAATGTACCACGCCTCCTTTGAATTACTAATTGCATGCTTGTATTATTAGTGTATTCTATAATAATAAAAGAAAGAGTCTGTCTGTCTGTATGTCTGTGGATCGCAAAACACCTACTTAGACTGCTCTAAAAAATTCGACATTTTTAATATAGATTCCTTTTAATACCTACGTGTGCACCTGAAGCTTAGTTTTTTCATATTTGATTGGGTTTTAAATTAATATAATTAGTTTTAAAAAAAACGTCATCCACGTGGGATTGCGCGGCTTGAAAATACATGGACCGGGCCGAAACGGGGGCTTGACGCCATCCTCCATTAGTTTGATTGATTGAGTTTGGTTGAGATATGCGCTCGCCCGAAGGCTGCTTCATACTTTATTGGTGTTTGCTTTTTTAAGTGCGCATGCGCCAACACGAATTTAGTTTTGTTTTGATTTTGAGTGTATTTTCCAGAGACATAACATAGAGTGGACTGCGCTTTAATAGTAAAGCAGCTTAGGGATGGAAAACCAAAACCGGTTTTCAAAAAACCGGTGGTCCCGGTTTTGACTGAAAACCGGTTTTTTTGTATGAGGCCCTTTGGAACCGAAAACCGGTTTTTTAGGGAAAAACGGATGAAAAATGGAAAACCGGTTTTTTCTGGAAAACCGCCATCCCTTGCAGATTAGCGTTATGTCCTAAACATCATAAATCGCCAAGAGGGGAAAGGTTGCTACACATGGCAACTTAACGCTACCGTTTCGTTACGAACTATTCCAAATTGTCGCCAGACCTGAATATCAGCTAGCAAGCCGAAGTGAAGACTACCATCAATACCCAAGTCACGTGGGTTTCTACCAATCACGGCAGCTTGAATTTTTTTTAATGTTTTTGCAGACGATTTTTTGAGCATTGTTGGTATTTTTCTCTTTTGGCTTTTATAATAAATATTTAATTACATTCTTTTAATCTCTGAGCATGAATCGTGAATGTTGTACTCTTAATTCAGTAACGTTTTGTGCAAGATGCCAAATGCTTGTGAATTCCTAATTGTAAAGAGGGGTATAAAAAAGGATTAGTCACACTTCACGGGTAAAATTTATTTAATTCTGCATACTTTTAGTGATTGTGTGTTCTTCATAAACTATAATTTCTATCAAGGGAATTTATTCTAAAAGCTCTTTTATACTGCAGAATCATATCCATGATTAAATCAACGTTGTTAGAACTCTAATTATAATAAATATTTTGGGCCAAGTCAAATAAATTAATGGTCTGAACATTAGACAGCTTAGAAGTAGAATATTTTTTTACAATTTGGTCAAAACGAAACCTGTTTTTGCAATCGTGTTTGAGTTATTTATATTTAAAAAGTAGAACATTTGCTGAATTTGGAATATATTGATGTGTTTTAGAAAGTTGATTTATTCCAGGTGAAATAAAGGAAGAAGCAATATTTCAAAAAAAAAAAAAGATTTTTTTTTTAAATCGGACCGTTAGAACGAAAGTTATAGAGACGGCAGAAAATGTTCACCATGTCAATTACCGACTTATATTACAGCAACACTGTACATAAACCTACTAATGTTCTTTTAAATTAATTTTTAATAAAGAGTCCACATTCAATTGTTCAAGTAATCTTAAATAGACTCACAAAATCAAAGAAATAATCTGATATCTATTAAGAGGATCTTAAAATACTAGCGATTCATCCTTGCTCCTTTCCAAGCTTCTTTATCATAACATTAGATTGTCGGCCTCTGTGTTCAGGTCGTTGTGGAAAAACTCGCCAAATGGTAAACTCGCCATAGATGCGAGCCAAACGCGACACAGTCATGTGACTGTGTAAGTTAGATGTTTAGGACACTTTAGGTTTGCCAATGCGCAGTCCACTCTATGTTATGTCTCTGGTATTTTCAAAAGTAAACATGCCTCTAACAGGAAGCAATGCGAAGTTAAAGGGTTCCCAGTAAGGCGGGACCATACTGCTGGTATATTAAAAAATAAGAATTTTTTTAAGTTGAATTTTTAAAACTATTCACTGGTTCAATGGTTTTAAAGCCATTTTAGATCGATATATGTCACCTCATTTTGTATTACAAATTTTAAAAAAATGTTTTATTATTTTACACTTTTCTGCATCGAAAATCAGAATTTTTATGAATTTAGAATATTATGTTTTTTAAATCAAATTAAAAAATTATTTTAGGGGGAAAAACAGGTCACCAATATAAATCTAACCTCTTACTTGTTTTTGAAACAAGTGTTACGTACATTCATTGTATATTTTTTGTACAAATGGTACCGAAAAAATACTTGTATTTTTGAAAATTCATAATTGTATGTTTCGAAAGGATGTCTCTTTTCTAAAAAAATATTTTTTTAAAAATAAGATTCTTAGGTATAAATATAATAATAATAATACAATTTATAGCTTGGTACAATTTTTTTTGTAACATAATTTTAAAATTATTTAGGACCTTTTGAAATCAATACTTGGAATTTCTCATTTTTGCTGTCGCTAACTATGTTCTCCCCTTAAGTAAAATTTTTAGCATATTTAGTATATGTATAGAGTTCCTAAAGTTATCATCGAAATATTTATTTATTTTAATTTATTAGCTGATGTGCGCTCCTCTGAGTTTAACTAACATAACGCCACTCCTTCAATTTAATACAGCTTGCGATAACTTATCATAATTTTTCAAAATTAATGTCATTTTTGTGTTTTCAATTTAAGTTATTAGTTTAATTCTTCATTTTGCGTAGTCACATAAGTATGTTAACACACATTAGTATCTATTTTTCATGATAAATTTTAAGTAAAGAAGATTACAATATCGATACCTTCTGAAATATGCATTTTTTATGTAATTTAAGACTTTGCTGTAGTTTTTAAATATGAAACCCAAAAATTGCTGAATTAATTGCTAATAGGTCGTTATCAATAAATAATATTTTAAGCAGTAATTCTAAATCTAGACAATATCTACAAATTAAAAATTTGTACTTAATTCACTCTCGTTAAGAATTTCAGAAATGATCCGATCTTAGTGCCAAATGTATGGCAGTTTTTCGTAAACGCAAACTGAATAGCATATAAAGTAAAGTATTTATGTTGAAAACTAAGTAAATTACAATTTTATGCTTAAAAATTTAATTTGGCAAATCCTACTTGTACAAGGGATACTATAACATAAATTGCTACATTCAAATAATAAACCAAAATTTTTTTTTTTATGGTACACATCTTCTCCTTTTTCTTATTTTACCTTAAAATATAGTAAACTAACTTAGCTGATGTTAGAATACATATAATTTCGAGGATATATCTTTTTTATCTACTTCAATTTTAAATATAAAGCATGAAACATGTATAACACCAAACGGAATCAAATTATTGGAAGCACTAATGAACATTCTCCTTAAACGTTCGATAATTTTTAGCTATTTATCTTTATACTATTCTCATCAACATAATTTATAGATCATTAAAACAAAAGTCTGTTTCAAGACTATCTTAAAAATCACTAAAAAAACAACAACCTCAAAATCAATCACTTTGAAAATTCCATTAAAAAAATATCCAAATACAAAATCACCAAGGAAAAAAAACGAGTACAATGTAGAAGAGCCTAAGCCTCACCATTATCCCAAGTCTTCAGTGTGTAAATCTCATAGATTAACAGCCGAGATAATTTCTTTTAGGAGGCAAAAAGCTACGCCACACTTTCTTTCGTATTTTAATGCAGCTGTTAAGGTCTTCCCTGAGATTCTCACTGCCTTAATAAGTGCACCCTAGGCACCTCATTACAGAATAATCTAGCGAAAAGAGAATTCGCCCTTCGTAAATGACCAAAGCGATGGTGCTGAAATACTTTTTTAAGGTTTGCAATTAGTGTGATCTTTATGCTAAAAATTCCTTAAAAATATTAGTAAAGTTTGTTTGCCAAAGCTGTATGTACAAGTTTTTCTCAAAAATTGTTTTATCTAAATGTGTGGCACTAGTGTTAACCATTTATTAGAATGGGGAGCTTAACAGCAACAAACAAAAATAGATTTTCATATTTTTATATGCAAATAAATTTACTTTTTGATGTGAAATATATTTTATTAAACCGAAATATGTTTACAAAAATATTGTAAGCGGTTTATTTTTTTATTTTAAAATATTTATAGCGTTTCATTTTTACATTTTATTATCTCTATTTAACGAATGAGAGTGCTTCGATGATGCAACTGCTGCATCATCTACAATTCATAAAGAAGTTTTTTTTAAGTCGAAAAACATAATTTTAAAAGCTTTTGAAATAAAGTGCTTGAATTTTTTTTCCTGTTCCTAGTTATTTATTATCTATTTTAATTATATCTCCGTTTTTAAAATTAAATGAAGTGCAATTTTTTTTAACTTGTTGCTTTACACGTTGGCTGGATAATATTATTGCACAAAATATAAATGCGAAGTTTTTAGTGCAATATTACCAAAAAATAAACAATTTTCCCCTTTAGATTTACATTTGTTTGGTTAAGAAACTCTTACAACAGCTTATTTCTTATCTTTATAGTAGCTTTAACACAGCTGCATCGTGAAGTTAAATGATTTATGTTGCCCAGTGAGCCGATCTCTATAGTCTGAAGGATTTAAGATACATAAATTCAGAATATCATAGAGCAGAAGAGGATAGCTGTAAATATGTTCGTTATAGACGACAAAACAATGTAAAATATGACTAAGAAAACCCTGGCGGTCTATCTCTATTTGAAATCGATCCTTTTTTATATTTATTTATTTACCAACCCATTTTAATATGAAAGTTTCGGATCATCTAATAATCTTGTTTTCTAATCTTTGAACTGCGATTACATTGGTTAATTCGGAATATTCGAATTATTATTTTCGAATTATTATTTAAAATCGAGCCTCTCTTATATATTTATTTATTTACCAACCCATTTTAATAGGAAAGTTTCAGATGATCTAATAATATTGTTTTCTAATCTTTGAACTGGGCGATTACGTTGGTTACTTCGGAATATTCGAATTATTATTTAAAATCGAGTCTCTCTTACATATTTATTAATTTAATAACCCATTTTAATAGGAAAGTTTCAGATGATCTAATAATCTTGTTTTCCCCAATCTTTGAACTGCGATTACATTGGTTACTTCGGAATATTCGAATTATTATTTTCGAATTATTATTTAAAATCGAGCCTCTCTTATATATTTATTTATTTACCAACCCATTTTAATAGGAAAGTTTCAGTTGATCTAATAATATTGTTTTCTAATCTTTGAACTGGGCGATTACGTTGGTTACTTCGGAATATTCGAATTATTATTTAAAATCGAGTCTTCTTACATATTTATTAATTTAATAACCCATTTTAAGAGGAAAGTTTCATATGATCTAATAATCTTGTTTTCCTTAATCTTTGAACTGTGATTATATTGGTTACTTCGGTTCCACTCTCAAAATTACCAATATAGATGAAGAGAAAATTTTCTACCGTTGTAAGCTTTCTTTAATAAATATTGTGAACAACCAACAAGAAGAACTTGGGAAAAAATTAATAAGTAAAATATTCTTAAGAAACGTATTTTGAATACCAAAACAAAAGTAGTTCCAGGATGGGTTGGTTGGTAGACATATATTTTCAGGCTTGTGTGCTTGGTCGCAAGGACCCGCTTATAAACCATCGTCAAGTAGGACAACACAAGACACACACAAACACATATGACAGATGTTGCCATCTGTCGCCACCTCCGCAATTTAGACATGTCCCTGAATGGGAGGGAAATTTTCTCCAGGGACCTGGACCCCTGGGAAACTGCGCAATGGCCGCTCACGGGACTTTCGGTCTCAACATATTTTACGAGCACGTACTCCGCATCTACTCGACAAACACAAACATCCATGCCTGAACGGGATTCGAACCCGGACCCAGCAGCTCCAGAGGCCAATGCCTTAACCACTACGCTGCCGGATCGGCTAGTTCCAGGCAACAAATGAAAACAAACAGTTGGAGCTGTTGCCATCCATAACTTGAAACAAGCCTATTAAGTAAGCAAGTATTAGAAATTTGTAATTTTGTCAAACTAAACTAACATGTTATAACAAAAAGATGTTTGGTCTGTTAGTGATTAGAAGGGTTTGATTTATTCAGGTGGTAATTTGGTGTTTTGAAATAAAATAATTGCTTAAGTTTTTTTTGGACAAATGAATTGCAATTTTTTTGGTAGATAATTAGGAAGCTTCAAGGGTTTAAATTACATTTTTCTTATTTCAATAATAGTACGATTTGGGAGGATTTATTCGGTGAAAATGATCCTACTTTTAGTGGGTGAGAGAAAAAAAACCTGTCTTAAGTCAGTTATTTTTACCGTAAAATTTACTTGTTAGTTCTGTTAGTACATTGATTGGTAAAGTTATCTTTTTTACTTTATTTCATTGCACCAGACTACAAAAAGTTGTATTAGTTTTAAGATATTTTTGCAAAGCGTTTTATTTCATAATTTATTAAAAAATAATTTACTGAAAAGCAAAGGAAATGTGTTAAATTAAAGTTATTGCTTTGCAAGAACTCAGCTGTCATTAACCTATTTTTCACAGTCGATTTTTAATAGAACATTTATCGACAACTTTAAACCATAGTTTTCATTGACAACATATTATTTGGAGAATTTAACAAGTTCGATTATTTAATAAATCGTAAAGAGCGTTAAAATTGTACTCTAATGACCAACAAATATTTCTAAAACACGCATTTACTAACCTATTTTTCACAGTCGATTTTTAATAGATATTTTTCAACGACCTTAAACCAAAGTTTCATTGACAAAATATTATTTGGTTCATTAAACAAAATCCGTTTCATGTGTTCGATTATTTAATAAATCCTGAGAGCGTTCAAATTGTACACAAATGACCAATAAAAAGTTCTTAGTGTTGCTAATACTACCACGCAGTATTGAGCTCTACGAAACAGTGGTAACATATTTGGGTTATAATCCTGTGAACTAATGTAACAGTAAATAAATGCAATTCAGTTAAATGAGCGTTGAAATTACGTTTCATTGATGTTATTAGTTCTATAAAAATGCGCAAACTAAGAACAAAACTTTTATAAAATTTATTTATTTATTATCCTGAACTAGTGTCCGGGCAATGACAGTAATTTTGAACTTTTGTTTTATCCTATTTCTACATCGATAAACATTTAGACATTCCACAATGCTTAATATTGGAAAGTAATTTTACAGTATCGTTGAAACTGATTTCTCAAGCATTTCGAAATGCCCGTTGAGGAAAACTTCGCATTACTACCAATTGCCCTTAAATTTTATGATGCAAATGTTTTAGAAAGGTAGTTGTTTCAGTTATTTTTCAAGGAACAGTTTCATCATTTTTGTTTTTATTTCAGCGTTTTTTAGTAGAAAAAAGGGTAACAGAGGTGGAAAAACACGTTTGTGCTGTGGTATATACAAGTTTCATTTAATTCATGTTTAAGGATGCAATTGTTTCTCCTTTATTTATAACTTTATGAGAACTTATGAATAAATACTATATATTTAAAATAATGATATAAGTGTTTGTAAACCTAAGAACATGTTACAAACACACACATATATAGATTTTTACATATTGATAGATATATTTCGTTGCATCACAACATCATACCCATATGACCCACTAAAAGTTTTCATATTTCTTTCATTTTACAACATTCCAGATTAACCCTTTCAGTCCCAAAAAATTACTACACTACAGAAACATCTGATATTCACAAAATAAGCTTATTTTAGGTCAAATATACGAATTCCACAAAGAAAAAAATCATTTAAATTTTTTATATGGTTTTTGAAACAATGCCAAAAATCTTTAACTGTGGAAAACAACAAAATAAAAATATATATATTACCTAAAAACTCTTCGTGTTATATATTTTAAGGTATCTGACCATATTATTAAAAAAAATTTAGTAATTATTTTAACCGAAATAGTTAAAATTGTGTTTTAAATATGTGGAACTGAAGTGAACTTATCAAAAATCAGGAGAGACGTTTGTTGACTATTTTCGAAATAAAAAAAAAAATAGTAGTTCTGACTTCTATTGAGATTAAAGTAAAATTTTGTCTGATAGAACAAAGTGTAAAGAATCGAATGATGTGTGTTTGGATGTCACAGCGGGACATAAACATTTTGAAAAAAATATTAAAAGTGATGATGCCAAATGGCATCACTGGGACTGAAAGGGTTAAAGCCAATGTGTTACTTGAAATTGATTTTTTTTTATTTTTTTATTAATACATACAACTGAAATGTAATAAAAAAGTTTTTTTTAATGCAAGCTATGTAATCTTAAAAGTAATTATTTCTCACTGTACTCGTCGCCGACCAAATAAGAAACGGTAGGGATGGTGTTTTTTGAGAAAAAACCGAGTTCCGGTTTTCACCGCAGAAAAACCGGTTTCTGGTTCAGACCAGCCTAATGAAAAAAAAAAACGGTTTTTCAGTCAAAACCAATGACAAGAAAAGAACGGGGTTCGGTTTTCCATCCCTAACGTGTTTCAAATGAGGGTGGCGGGAACTATAGTTTTAAAACAGGAAAAATTAATCAATATAGTTATATTCCTTTCGGTGCTTTAAAATAAATAAATCACCTTCCCGATAATTGAATCGATCTGAGATAAGAATTCTCGCAAATATTCAACACTTTTCAGCGTTAAGGGATCTTTAAATCGATCAATGTTTATTGCTCCAGTTGCAACAAAAGGGTGATAATCAGATAAGGCAGCGCTTTTGTCTCCTAACAAAGGTGGGAACAACTTGGCTCTAATTATTTTGAACGGAAATACTTAAAAATGTATGATGAAGTCCCATTACATTTTCCGCAACTTTTATCATTCGGGTTTTATGATTTAAATGACGTCGTGAAGTGTTTATGGATATGGTGATTTGTTAATTTGTTTCGGCGAAATGGTTAGAATTAAATTTTGGACACACAACGATGCTGTTTTTAGAAGTTTAATTGCATTTGGTAATATTGGGATAATAGTGAAACGCGAAAAATATTAAGACGCAAAAGATTAGCGTCAATAAAACGTGTTATACAATAATAAGCGTGGTGTTTTCTTTTCGAAATAAGCAATATAACGTAGAAATGAAAAACAAAGTATATTATTAATGCACAAATTAAGTCGCTTTTAAAACATATTTAAAAATTAAAGTAAATGCTTTCATTAGGTAGGAGAGGTAAACTGTCCATTTTCAAAAGCAAAATTTTTAAATGGCTTTGCAATGAGCTAAAGATATCTAAATTAAATTTTAAGTGTATTTTTATTAACTTTAACAAGACGAATTGGGAAAAAAATCTTATGAAAACTCTTTTGCCATTCTGCTCTCAAAGAAGGTTATCCAGGAAATTCTAAAAGATTACATAAACATAGGTCAAAATAAGATATTCTACCTAATTAGAAACGGCATTTTCTTGTGCCTATGACTTAGGAATATATTTGAATTATTTCTGGAAAAACACTTTAAGGAAATTATTCAAAAGAGCAGTTTTAATTGACTTCTAACAATAAGTTTCTATTAGTGGCACAAATAACCAAAGATTGAAAAATGCATTTGAAATATTTGACATGGAATTTAAATTGGAAAATTTAGAAACAGTCTTTTGAAACTTAAATTATTTAGATATACTTAAGACTTAGGATATATCATCAAGTTTTTTTTTATTATAAACAAACTAAATGAACTTCTTAAGAGAAGCAAATCAATGTTCGTTCTTGAAGAGAAAAATGTTCAAAGTACGATAAGCTTTCGTATGTAACTCATCAAGAATGTAAACAGCCTTTCAATCATGAAGTTTTACCTCCAACGTTTATGATTATTAAGAAAAATTACCATGCCCCTTCTGTACTTTTGTTTCACTCAAAACTTTTGACTTCCAAATGATGGGACGCGCATTTGTAATGCAAATTGAGTGTGTTTAAAATGAGTAACGAAATGAAAGAATTCATTCGGGATTGTAAAGCAGGTTGATTTCCATTTTTTGAGTTATACTTTAAATCGGCCAGAAACTAATCAACAGTGGATTTTAATCTGATTATGAGTTATTATTTATCCAGGGATGTTTTAAATTACATAATAATATTATTTTCGATAATAAGTTTGCGTTGAAAAAATGATAAGTTTTCAAAAAAGGTTTAGAGAACGCTTTTATTAAGTAAGCGTTATGTTTTCTTCAAATGATTAAATTATCTTAAAGTGATCGACTCAGTGGATGTGAGGTATGCTAGCATTATAAGACCAAGACTGCGGGTTCGAATCCCGTGTGAGTCAGCAGATTTATAAGATGGGAGAATCGTCGTCCCGCAAGTCATATGATTATGTTGCATGTAAATGATCCCTTGAATATTTTATTTGCATTGGGTTCTCGAGACAGAGTTAAATCTCAGCCTACAATAATATAAACATAACTCAGGATACTTATAATCTGGACGTTAAAATTGGTAGCCATTCGGTTAAATTCTGGGGAATATGCCGAGTCTGCATCAAAATGCTTCATTTGCCAAAACAGGAACACAAGTTAAAAAGAGTATTTAAAAATGACTTTCAAATGACTGCAAAATAAATATTTTTGTAAAAAAAAATTCAGGTTTGGTCTTGACAATCAAATACTATCATTTATCCAAGTACTCTCTCGCCATTCTCATAGAGCTCCCCCAGCTAGTTCCCTTAAAAATTATATTGCAAATTTAATTATAACCACATGACCACTCTAAAGATGTTATCAAATTCAACTTAATTATCAATTCCCCAAAACGTCAAATATTTGAGAACGTAAACGCTTACCACTATACACTTATCGCCTCACGTCCCATTTCAAGAGCAGAGCGATTGAAAACACCCCTGAAAAAATGTCAAAATATCTTTTTCCCTAAAATGGAAATACGATATCGAAGCAAAGGAAACTTGAACCGGAATATCAGAATGTGTTTCGGGAATCATTCTGTGTCAAAATGTCCCAAAGAAATTCTTGCCACGGTCTCTCCCGATCGCTTCTCTGAAGCCAAGCATAAAGAAATAGTTTTAAATTTCTGATCTGAATTTCTTTTCTGGTAGTGTCGTATTTGACTGAAGTTGAGGATGGATGGTGATGTATTAATATTCATAGATAAGATATCGTTTTTCCAAAGCTATTAGCATCTGAGTGAAAAGAAATATCGTACTGGGGCATAGCGTCCCGTCATTTGGGGTGAAATTGCCTAAAAATGCGCACAGTGTAGTGGCCAATGTTGCGATTTTAATAAACTAAAAAAAAAAAACATCCGTAAACTCTCAGAAATAACACTTTCATTTTTGACGATTCATGAATCCTCAAGCCTCATTTCGTTAATTTTGAGGATTGTTTCGTCTAATTATCACGTGACTTTTGAGTAACACTAATCCTCACTTTAACGATCTTGATTTGACGATTCTGCATCTTGATTTTGAGGAAACTGAATCTCAATGCTGTACTCAAATGCTCAAAAATGACGAAATATTTCTTTAGATTAGACGAAATTCGAATCCTCATAAAAATGACGAATCCAATTTCCTCACTTTGAGGAACGAAAAACTCGAAGCATTTGGAGGATTGCCGGTAAATGGATCATCAAAATTAAGGAAAATTTTCGTCGTTTTTGAGTATTCATTTCTGAGAGGGTATTTCTCTTAATTCTTTACTTTATTTTAAAATAACAAATCTTCACTTATTGCATCTCTCAATTTTGAAAAACTATCCTTTTCCTTTTCTACAGCTTGATGCCCTGCTGTTATGTCTTGTTACGCAATCCCTTGCACGTTTTCAATTATGCTATTATACATGAGCGAGGTGTTTACAAAAAAAAAAAAAAAAAAAAAAAAAAACTACATTGTACACTGTAGATTTTGTAAAAGTGGTTAAATAATACCCAAAATTTATAATGTTATCAAGTAATATGCTTAGATTACTATAAAATGTAAATCTTAGAATTTTGTCATGGTATTGTATGCTCCGAATAAAAAAAATATATATGTAATAAAGATAATTTTCCGATTTTTCTTGTTAAGGAAAAGTTAAATATTAGTGTTCTCGAAATAAGAAAAATGTTTTTAAAAACTTTTACAGCACGTGTTTAACAAAAGTCAATGCTCAAAAATTCTACAAAGTTTGAAATTGGTAAATTTCTTAAGAAGTTACAAAAAAATACGGTTAAAAAACCCTGTTTGACAAAATTTTCATAAGCTGATTCTTTACATTGACGCATTGAGGTTTGGTACACAAACAAAATGCAGTTTTTTATAACATTTTTTATTATTATATAAACACTTTAATAATCATAAAGATTCAAGCTATTCTTGCACAGTATTATAAAATTAAGAAAGCCAAAAACAAAAGGTTAAAAGGATTTTCATCTAAAGTCTTGAAATATTTGGAACAGTCCTTCGTAATTAGCTGTTAAAATTCGCTTTGATTATATGATGCTATTTTCAAATCTAGCATCACGTGGATTCTGTAAAAATTCCAATCACACACACTAAACCAACTATTAAATACAAATAATACTAGTTTGGTTTTGAATCTGAATTATAACTTCTTAATCAAGCAATTCCAATTGTAGAACCAAAATGATCAACCAGTAATGGAGCTACTGTCACTTCTAACGTTCCAATGCCTACACGTCCAACTCATCCCTTTACCATTGCCAATACCGTCTTCCTAATAACAAGATATCCCCTCAGATCCAATCTACGTCGTTTATGTGCCCTTTGTCACCAATAAAGAGTTGTTTACGACCACTAAATAGACCCCTTAAGACAATTCACACAAACGAAGTGATCCCCGCCTGGCAATCTAAATAAGCTGCTGCCGCGAGTCGGACCACAATGCACAAAATCCAACGACCTGAATTATATTGAGCGAGTATCTAACAGTAAACAAATGGGATACAGTTGATCTAACATGAATTACGGAGTTGTAATGAAAGACTCATCTTATAGATCGATGTTTCGGTACCTGGAGTAAACAAATAAACGTGATTATTTGGAGATTTAGGTTTTATGCATAAAACAGACATTGTCAAACTGAAGTTTATTTTTCCCCCCATGTGATCTTTGCCTTTTGTTTAGGTTAACGTGCCATTAGACCAAATATTAGTTTAATATGTTCGATTTTAAACGAAAAGGTTAATCTTTTAATTCCTTTACCCTTTTATCTTTATATTACCTTTAATACCCCTTTATTTTTATATTACTGTTTCGTTTACTAAAGTACTATCTTAATTTGATCTTTATATTACTGTTTCGTTTACTTAAATACTATATCATTTTTAACTAAACTTCATTACAAATTAACTATTTTTGCTGTAAACCAGAAAAACCCAACATAAGCAAAAAAGTATCCTTATACTTATGTGTCACCTTAAAGCAGTTTTTATCATCCTAAAAATGAGCATGGCTAAATATTAAACTTTTAAATTCTCCTATTTCCATACCTCATTTTTAGTTCCTAAATGAATCTTTGGCCTCCAACAAAATAAAGATGCCGAAGTAACTCATTAAAGCATATTTATAAACCTGTCTTCTATAGAGATTTATGAACAAGGTTCATTCATTGGATGGCCCATAATGCCAAGGGGTGTTGGCCGATTTTCGGGGGTATGTGAATTATAGGAAAATGAATTTCACAATGGAGTCATTGCTATTCATAATCTTCCCCCTCCGTGCCCATTCATTAGGATGGTTGGTCTCGATCGATTTAATGTGCGCCAGGAACGGGACCGCGGAAAGAATTTCCTGGCCGACATTCCTGTGGAAATATTGTTTATGGTATGAGGGGATAGGATGGGATATTTAGTTGGGTAAAATGTGAAAGGTTGTTCTCTCATGGTTTAAGGGTAGAAATTAAGTGTGAGGATAATAATGGGGGAATTTTTAAGGTTTCGATTGGAGTGAGAACTTTAGGTATTGTTTCTAGTTCATCAAATATACATATTTTTTATACGGATATAAGCTTAAATAGGTTTTTCTTATATTTGGAGGTTAATAAGAGATAAACATAATTTATTCATTATTATTTTAAAGTGGGTGCTAAGTGGTTGAGAGATGTTACTTGTCTGCCTAAAAATTCCAAGTTTGAAGGTTCGAGTTCAAGCTGAGTCGTCAGATTTTCTGGATTACAAAATTGGGAGAACACATGTCATAAGATTATGTGGCATATAAAATATAACTTGAGTACCCATTTGGCCTAGGTAATATCATCAAAATTAAATATTCGCATTCTTTAACAGCAACATCGAGCTCGGATTCATTGTAATCTGATCGTCAAAATTGGTAGAGACAAGGATAGAGTAAGGATTGTACCTTAAAAATAAATTATTATTTAAAATCATTAATAAAACCAATAGCATGTAATTTGTTAAGCAGCTTATAAAACCTATATAAATAAAAATTTCAACATAATTTAATCGACCAAAAACATTAAAAAAACAGCATATGATTGCAAGGAGATCTATTAAGCTTAAAAAATTTGAAACAGTTCACAATATTAGAACAATCAATTACATTATTTAAAACTTTATAAATAAGCTTAGCTGCGAATGAAAACTTTTAGTTGTTAATGCCTCGTGCATTTACATTCTCGAAACTTAGCTGTAGGCTAAAATGTTTTTTATTCTGGCATTTGGGGAATTATAATTAAATAAGGAGTAAATTAATCGGTGTAATTAAATAAAGGGTAATAAAGTGCAAATATTCATGGCTTAAATGTGAGTAAAAACCTATAGTTGCAATTCTAATTTCTTATGGATTAACATTTAAGACTTAATATAATATATGCAAAAAATGTTTAGCTCCTATTTTAGGAAGATATTATCAAATAGTATATCAGTATAGTGTAGAAATTTAAGGTTTCAAAATATGGATAATTGAGGATAGTTACAAATATTCGGTGAGTAAAACATATAGCTTTTAAATGAGCGTTCATTAGAAAATAAGGTGGACATTAATAACAATATGTCTTTCGTATAAAACAACTGTTACTAAACGAAGAAGCATCCTCGATAATATTTTTTCTTCGCTTTAACGAGTGCCGAATTTAAACTTCTGACGTTACCATACAAAAAAAGTTGTTCCTCAATCCCAAAAATCACTGGTATTACATATAACATTTTGTTAATTTTTAATTTATATATGTTAAGAACAAATAAATAATATTTAAATGAAATAAATTAAAAAATATATATTTGAGTCTTTTCAAAGAATACACACTTTGATAACGAACTTTAATTGACTAAGATAATGATAATTAAAGTTCTTTATGGCTTGTTCGTCATTTAAAAAAGCCAATAGCAGAGCTGATTTTATCAACAAACAGTCAAATAAACTTTTATTAAATTCGTAATTTGTATAAATAATTTGCAATCGTTTTATGGCGGATGCTATTTAGCAATTTGTATAGTGAGTACTATTTTTTAAAAAAATATGAAAGCGATTTTTGTCACCCACAATTGCCATTTCATATTTGCTCAATTGCTGTATGTTCTAAAAAGGCCCATTACGTTCACAAAAAATGTTCATACATTCGACAATTTGATTTCGAAACTGGAAATTGACAGTTTTGAACCAAAAAGAGAGCACTGTTCACTTGATTTTTTTATATCTATAAATGAAAAAAATGTGCAAAATTGATTTGATGTATAAAATATTTAGAAATTCAGATCGCGAAGCATTTCACTTCAAACTATGAACTTTTTCTGCTCCAAACTTCGATTTGATTGAAAGTTAAAATTTTGGCATTTAAGAACTCAGATTCGGCAACAGGACCTTCTATTTAATAAATTTATAATCAAAATGACTTTATTTTATACAATAATTATATAATTTTAACATTAAAGAATAAACTGTGCTACTGCTGCTATTTCAAGCCACGGTACATAAAACAGAATTAAAAATATTAAGTTCGAAAAAAAATATGCCAAAGATAAATTTTGCTTCAATTTTCTATTTTGAAACTAAAATTAAAAATAGTGCTTTCAATAAAAAATAAATGCAATTTAAAAGTTATTTCCAATTAACACAAACTCAAGTGAAGGGTGTTTGAAATGTGTGAAAGATGAGAATGTTCGAAGTCTAAATGGTTTTAGAGTTCAGCATCACATCAGTAACTTTTATTAAAATTGGTACCTTTTTTGGATTTAATTTTATAGCCAGGCCATCTTTTTTGAAAGGTCATCTTTTTTCTTTCACAGAAAAGATTGTGCTGGGATTTTATTTTTATTTCCTATTTTCAACTAAAAAAATGGTCCTTAATATAGAAAATACAATATTTTATTTTTTATGATGGTTAAATGCTTGCAAATGCAGTACCCTCTCAAAAGATTCCCAAAGCAAATTTTTTAGTTAAATTTTATATATGTATATCTGCCATGTCTTTAATCGCCTTTCCCCTAACTCTCCCCCAATTCTGTCCCCTTATTTGTCAGTGTTTCGTTAGTCACCAGTGAACGAAAAAATACTTAATTCATTCTACTTTCGATGATGTTGGAAGGAACCATGTAAATCTTAAAAAATTCCTATTTACTAATGAGCTTGAGCCATCAATCACCTAGTATTTGATGAAAATTTAGGACCACGTAGGTTACGAAAACGACAAATTTTTTCAATTTTCTCTGTAGGATAATAAGTTTAGGATCAAAAGTTAACCTTTAAGACATTCTTCATAGTAATAAATGATATTTCCTGAAACACATTTAATGTGTCATGCATACCTGAATGGACCCTTGATATTATGTGCAGCCTTAAGTTTTTTTGTCTCCTAAAATTACAGTAATTTAGTGGTTACTTTTTGTAATGTTTTTTTATAGCAAGGAACTTACGTTTTCACATAGATTCACATGAAAAATTTACAAATGAGATCATATAAATAAGATGGGTGCAACCAGTCACTGCCAGCAAAGCTAGTATTTTCGCCGAACCACACCGTAATTTTTCATCATACGTGGAATGTAAATTCACAGCACAGGGTGATTGCATCACTTTAAACATAACACTGTCGCAGTACATTATCGAGTATTTTACAAAGCACAATCAAAACAGTGAATCAACAACTTAGTTCAATGGATAAAAAGAATTCTATGGAAATGGTACAAGATAATATCAATTCAAAACCGAATCTTAAAAACCATATATTATGTGAGATCAGTGTCTGTATTCTTTTTCCTCCTATCAGTTCATGTCGAAATGTCATCAATCACAAAGAAACTTGGAGGAGTCGAAGGGATGGTGCACTAGATAAAAAAAATAGCATCTTAAAAATGTTCCTAGGAATTTAACTTCATGTTTATCTTCGGTTTCTTATGTTAAAGATATTGCGGAGGACTACATGAGAGAGGGACATCTTGCCATAAATCATTATATAAACTAAGAAAGAATTATTTATGTTTTCTTTTGAGATGGAGTTGAAAAAAATGACTCAATCGTCATGTGTAGGATTAGGAATGTATTTGTTCTAGCTGATAACTTAGTTTATCATTCATACTACGAATCCAAGCAAGTAGTTCAGAATTTTTTAAGGAGTGTCTGTTTCTTTAATGAAGAGATATTTTCTCTTAATTTATTTAAACAAATTTAAGCGATATTGTATGAAAAATTAAAACTAACTGAAGCTACAATTTAGCTTGGTTACATTTTATTACATAATGCGTAAAGGATTTTAAGTACGAGGATAAAATTATTTTTTTATCTTCAGATATGTCTTTATGTAGCTAATACCGGTTTTACAAACAATTGATAAATGCTACTACAAATAAAAAGTTATACATGCAACAAAACGTTTAAAAGTTCAAAAATCCATATATATCATTTAATAACGGCTTCGCGTTGGTTTATGTAGAAGAGTAATTTATTTTTATTTGAATATAATCTATTTAAAAAGATATCAATAACAATACATCTTTTAAATTAAGTTAAAAACAACACAAAAAGTTCTATCAAAAAGAGCCATTTTTTATGAGTTTTTTTAATGTGTACTGTGGGATTTTTAAAAACAATAAATGTTCGGGTAATTAACTAATTTCCATAATTTACCTCGTAAATTTCCGTTACATCAACACATCTTGTTAAAACAGCCAATAAAGCTTTTCCGACGTCATTCGTTTCAAGTTAAAGCAATGTAAATGAACTTGAGAGGTGTTTTTTTGGCAATAAAAAAGTTAATTCATTAATTATTCAAAAACAGTTTGGTTGTTATTCGCTAATATGACGGTTCGGGGCATTAATGAGATTTTAAGTGGGTATGTGACACGCATTTCGAGAATTTAATTAATGTATCAAGTAACAATTTAAGTAGTTGTTTTACATTCCCCTGAGCATTTCAACAAAATATTGTCACATTACTAAAAAATCTGTAGCATGGAAAAGAGGAGAATTTAATGTAGCAATAATTTTTTTTTACAAAATGTTTTCGTTTTGCTGACATTTAACTCTATAAAAGTATTTCGATAGTGAATTTTTAACTATATAAAAGTATTTCGATAGAATATTATAAATGAATTTGAAAATAAAATGCTTGACGAAGCATTGATAAACATACGTATTTTTTAAAATATTATAACGTGCAATTTGAATAAAAAATAACATTGCATATGAAAGCATTTTTAAAAATATCTGTTGAATCGACGTAAGTGCAATTTCAGCTACACTGTTGAAAATTTCAGTTCAACGTTGAATCAAATATTGATGAAAAAATAAGAACTTACCATAAAATGGTTCAACCAAATATCACATTCTGGAAATAGACCTGCTTTCACGAAAAATTGGTTCGACTAATTACGAAAGTTTGGTTCAACTTCTAGTAACTGCAACCGACAATTTAACTGCTTACACAAATGGAGGCGCCATGAGTAGTACTGTTTCTCCTTGCGAATTGGGCAAGTGTCCGTGGCCTAGTGGTAATTTCATCAGCCTACAATTCAACCATCTCAGGAGAGTGGGGGTTCGAATCCCATCTACTGCCTGTCATCCTTTAAAAAGGATATCTTTACTAGAAATAGCAGAAATAATCATCAATGCACCACGGATGGGCCCGAGTACACTGGGACAGACATTTTCGTTGGGTCCAAAGTCCCGAAGTGGGGTCCAAAGTCCCGAAAGTGTTAGCTTACGAAATACTGTTTTTTTCACCTTTCACTATTGTTATGCATTGGGAGAACCTTTTTATGGTTCAACCTCTCACAATAGTTACGCAATTTGAAAATACCATTATATGATTCAACATTCTACCAAATCATGGTTGCAGAAAATTTGAACCATATTTTGGTTCAACCTTGAACTATTATTTTAACAGTGTAATTTACTGAGTAGTTTTCATAAAATTTATTGTTCTAGTTAATTTTAAACAGACAATCTCAGTTACATTATAAAATGATATCGATTACAAAAAAGTGCATACCAAATTAGGGTTACAAAAAAAATACACAAAAGAACAAACCCTCAACAGGTTTTTTCAAGTTCAAAAGAAAACACTGAAATCTATCATTGCATTTTTTTATATTCATATGCGGTATTATTATCAACTAGGTTATTTGTTTACCATTCTTACAAAAAATATGTATTGTTACATCATTCAATATATTCAACAATGCCATTTGTGGTTGCATTATTTCCGCGTTCAAATATAAATAAATATAATTTTCTTATTACACGTGTTATGCAATATTAAAATTTCCAACAGACAAAAATTTTGACAAAGATTTCCAACTTGATAACCTTGATATTTGGTAATTTGCATATTAATAAATTTACTGCAGAATAAGTTTTCATAGTCACCTCAGGCTGTATGATAATATTCCTTGTATGAATGAGTATGACACAATGCCGAAATTTTCTAATTACAAACTATAAATATAACTGCGACTATTATTAACATCCTGTTCTATTTTTCTGATTCAGCAAAGCATATAAGTAAGACAAATACGATATGTCACAGAACATTCAATTTGACTTCCAATATGTTTCCCTCCATGTCCATCGCAATCTCCATGGAGCTCCACACGTGTCAGAAACGAAGTGGATTGAAACAAAGACACGTGATTTCTCTGTCTGCGGTCCCACCATTGAAGATCTGCCAAATCCTAATGGTCCAAGACCATAGAGGAAAAGAGTTATTGGACCGGAGCGGACCATGAAGCGATTTCAAATGGCAAGATCTCCAATTTCGTCTGCCTAAGCGAAAACGTATTCCCAATCCTACTATTAAGTTTCGATGGGAAATTATTTTAGTAATTGCTGTTATCATCCCTGGTACTAATTGTGTTTTGGAGTGTAGTGGTATCACGACAAATTCAAGTAAGTAATGTTTCAATTCTTTTTTTAATATCTGAATGTTGTATATAATTTGTTAAAGAATATATACTAGAATATGAAAGAAAATTAAAATTGTCCCTTTTTTTAAGAATTCGAAAGAAAATTGAAATTGTCCCTTTATTAAAGTAAATTACCGAATAGCCTTAATCCTAAAGTAATTAATTCAGATAAATGATAACGGAGTACTTTTTAGTAATATTTTCTTGAATAAGGTGTTCGTATCAAAAGTAACTAAAATTCCGAGAAATGAAAGTTATAGAAAAAGAGCAGCGTGATACAGTTGGAAATAAATAAAGAACATTTCTAAAATTGATGTAGAAAAGAACAGATTTTTAGATTTAGTAACCAGGATACTTTGTTGTTTTTGTAATCGCATAATTACACCATATTATAAAAAAAAACTGTTGGAAAGTTGGCTGGCGATAGAATCTTTTTCAAGTTGACGAAATGAGATATTTGAAGTTGACGACCTAACTTTTTTTCAAATGGATGATATAACTTTTTAATTTGGAATATACTTATAGGAATTTATTTTAGATAGATTATTATAATTTTTTGCACAAAATAAGATTTAAAATAAACTCCAAGCAACTCATTTATTTTATGCGCAAAAATATATCTTGTAACAAAAACCAAAAGAGAATGGTACTTTTGGCTCTTCTGAAATCGAGCATAAAAATTGCAAATCATACTTAAATAGTAAATATATAACACGTGGTAAAATTCTTAAAATTCTGAATAGAATGCTCGCAGAGATATTTTTTAAAGTTAAATAAATTACGAGGCCTTTTGGGACACTAATATGATGCAACGCCTGATTAGTTTAGTTAGTCAAATAAAAATCATTTTACGACTTATTATTTAAATGCATTTTTAGAACGCATCAATCGACACCTCAAGTGGGATCACTACGAAAATCTAGCAACGAAATGTGGTGAATCGATTCGTTAGTTTCGATTTCCTTGGTCTAAGATAATAAATTGAAAGAGGCGGGAAAAACACTACTGAAGAACGAAAAAAAGTGAGTTGGACAAAAAAGATGCATCGTCTGGAAAATGTTTTCCAAAATAGGTATATCGATAGTCCTGATGTTTCGATTTCTTTTCTGGATCGAGGTTTGTTATGCGAACCGACGAGTTCTTTAAGAAGACAATGACAGTAATCTTGTTACACAGAGACGGTCATTGATTTGCGATTCCGTCCGCTCTTCGGTAAGGGGTGCAACAACGAAACGAGGAATTACTGAGACGTTTTCTTGGCCGAGGAAATCACAATGGAATACGTTTTTTGGGGGGGATTTGCGGGGATTTTTATCTTGGCGTAACGCTCTGTTAGGATGGGGGTATGCACATCACAGTGCGTAAATCGAATAGTGAATTTTAAATTGATTTGTATCGCCGATAATTTTCATGTAGATAAACTTATGTTGATGATATTCGTGCACCTAGGGTCATAATGTATTAAAGTCAAGCACGTAAATTTAAATCTGTTATACATGAATTTTTTTCGTCCCGAAAAAATATATCTTATCTTTAATACTCATACATTATGGGAATAATAGTAAAAAAACTGTATTGGAATTGAAATAATTTCAATTATTAAAATGTTTGCCATATGACAAAACCCAACTACAAAATTCCAAGTTTGATAAGAATAATAAGAAAACTACTAAATATATTTGAAAAGTCCCTCTTGAACTATAATTATTTTTTAAAAACAATTTATTTGTATTTAGTACTAATTTTGTTATACTTTGAATACCGCCCAATAACGTTATTTCACAACAGTTCACAACTTCACTCTTTAGTTTTGAATACACTTTTTGTATTGTCACCTATGAGGGTTATTGTAACTAAAACTTCAAAATGAAATGTAATAAATGAAAAAAAATAACACAAATTTGTCGAGAAGGAGCTCTACTTTAATAGAATTAAGCGGATTTTGTTGCTTGTTTGCATCTGGCAACAGTATGCATTAGAGGGTTAATTATATTCAATTCTGAGATCCATTGTCCATTTGTGTAAATTTTGGAACCAATGGTCATTACGCGAATAATTTAAGTCTTGGGGCGAAAGAATGAGGAAAAATGTAATTTTTTTTTAGTTTAAGAGGAATGACTTTCTTTGTGTTCATCATCTCTCATTTGTGTTAATCATCTCACAACCCTCTGAGGGGACTAGGGGAGCAGACGTATTTACCATCAGCCACCTGACTGTCATGTTTTCAAGCAGCATTTATGATTTATAATTTAAAATTATTTATATTTAAAATTTAAATTAATTTTCACATCATTTGAGTTGTCTGCTAATACTAATAAAGTCATAAAGCAATTTAAAACTGGTTGCATTTGACAATTTTATTGATTGTTGGCATGAATGTATGTCATACTTTGGACTTCATATTTATCTGGGGTAGGCTTCACAACCTAAACAAGCCTTAAAACATGATACCTTAAACCCGATCATTTGCTTCCGCGTATCGACACATAATTCATATAAATGACAGTCGTATTTATGGTCGCAATGTTTGATATTACTAATTGTATTTCATATATTATCTGCTTATATCAAGGAAACTAATAGTTGATTCAGGCTATATTGTATTAAAGTCATTTGTTAGAACATAATTTCTACGTCGAAGATAAACACATATGCAGTCAAAAGTTCATGCATGGCATCAGAAAACAAATTTATATGGGAATTTATAGGAACATAAATTCTCCTGAAATTGTCTTTGAACACAAAGAAGTTCACTTAATTGCTGCATAAATGAGATTTGTAAATATTTGTTTTATTCTAAAGATAATGAAAAACATTTTCTTTCGTTGAAGGGATTCCCCAATAATCACCAAAAAAAGTACCATTGATCTCTTTCCATCTGATCGACTATTGGAAAAAAAATTATTAATTACGTAAAAATCTGCATTAAAGGATGGTATGGATTGATAAACAATAAGGCTAAAGGTCCCAGTGAATCGGATAAAAGCTTTTAAGTCAGATAAATCTAACATAATTTATTAAACAAGTTTAGCATTGGTTTGCTTCAAATAATACGTCATTAGGAACTAATGCATTTGATACCTATCTATTCACATTTCTACAGCATTACATTAAGCAACTAAACGTAATGTCTACAACTTACTTAAATGTTTTATTTATTTTTCAGATTCTACAAAATACCAACATAAAATTACAAAACAGTTCCAATTCTCTATTTTCTGTATATTTCCCCCTCTATTTCCATGTGGTCAAATATCACTTTACCATACGCAGAACTATGCATGAAAGAATGTGTGGTATTGTAAGTACATATATATTCCAGCTTGTGTGCTTGTTCAGAAAACCGCTTGTAAGTTTCGTCAAGTGGGACAGACACAGAAAGAGTTTTTACAAACATAAGAGATACACAAAGAAAGGCTAAAAGTCCAAGTGAATCGGAGAAAAGCTTAAATGTCAGATGCATAGAATTAAATTCCTTAAAAAATATAGCCATTTGCTTCAAAGAATGTGATTTCAGGTACTAATGTCTTTGAACATATTTGCACTGTTATAACAATCCTACTACGATAATCAACTTAACTTAATGTTTACAGCTTACTTATATGTTTTATTCATTTTTTTAGATTCCACACCATACTTTCAACAATCCCCATAAAAATTCCAAAACAGTTCCAATTCTCGACTTTCTGTGTATTTTTCTCGCTGACCGATGCAGAAAATGGCTGTCGTATCTCTCCACACGTACCATTGTTCTCTCCTTCCGGCGGATCAACAACCGTTTCGCCGCGTAAAAGTGCCAAACACAATCGAAGTGTGAGTTTATTTCTATCTGGTCGACTATTACTTTACCATACGCAGAAGTATTAATTAAATAATAATATGGTCTGATAAACGATAAGGCTGAAATACCTAGTGAATCGGAGAAAAGTTTAAACGTCAGATGCATGAAATCTAATTACTTTAAAAAAAAAAAAAACACCATTTGCTTCAAAGCATGTGATTTCAGGTACTAATTCATTTGACACATATCTATTTGCACATATCTATTACTGTTACAGCAATCTTACTACAATAGGCAAATTAATTTAATGTTTACAACTTACTTAAATGTTTTATTCATTTTTTTAGATTCCACACCATACCTTCAACCATCCCCATAAAAATTCCAAAACAGTTCCAATTCTCGACTTTCTGTGTATTTTTCTCGCTGACCGATGCAGAAAATGGCTGTCGTATCTCTCCACACGTACCATTGTTCTCTCCTTCCGGCGGATCAACAACCGTTTCGCCGGGTAAAAGTGCCAAACACAATCGGAGTGTGGGACGGCCTGATGGATGACTCGAATAAAAAACCCCGAAACGTGAAGAGGGCAGATAAATCGAAGGGACGCCTGGAGGGAAGGATGGTGCAGAATGCCTGATACCGGAGGGAGGAAGGTTTATTTATACCTGCTGTTGGATGGGGAAAAAATATCTCTCTGAGGAGTAAGCAAATTGATCTAAGTTTTTTTTTGCTTTTTAGGGAATGTTTTTAATTTTAAAATTTTTATTCCGAATTGAAAAAGAAAAATTAGATTTTTAGGCTTCATTCTTGTAGAGAAATGTTTAGCAAAGTCCTTCCATTCTTTAAATTTTACACCTGAAGAAAATTATGAATTATATACTTTCTGTATAATATTATTCAAAAGAGTGCCAGCAGATTGAGCTGCAAATTCCCACCGGTAATCTAGTTAACATCTGATTTAATAATATAAAATACCAAGAAACCTATCGCTTTAGGTTTCCTTTTGATTGAAAATGAGTTGCAAATGGTTTAGCTCAAATGACAATGGTTAACTCAACTGCAAATGTTTTTATTAAAATTATTTAACGCACGTTTAATTGTATCGATTGGTAACGTCAAAAGAAAATATAAATAATCCTGGTTAATTTCAAGTTTTGATACTAATATTAGATCAAATTTATTTTTATCGTTCTAAATTATTATAAAAATGTAATTTTTATACTAATTTAAAACAATAAAATTAAATAAGATTTTAAAATAAACTTACATCAATAAAAAAACTACTAATATCCTTCTAAAACTTTACTAAACTCAGGTGTAACGGCCCATTTGAGGCCAACGCCTGTTGTGACAATTTCAGTCTCCGGGATCTAAGCAAATGCTGATAATGTTAAACTTCGTTAGTCAAATTGATGCCAAACCCTCTTAAGTTTACAAAATAGTTTGTTAATCATTTTATTGACCCACTAAAGGAATTGTAGGCCCAGTTAAATCTTGTCTGAGCTAGGATTGAAATCTTGCTTTATATAGCGCTAAACCACTAAAATACGGCTACTGTCGAGCGTCTACTGTAATTTTTCTACTAGACTAATTTCATACTTTTAAGTAAATGTTTAATTTCCATTCTTTAAAAATTTTAAACAAAATTTTTAATGATTAATTAACAAAAAAGTTAGGGTTTTAAGATGCAAATCGCACGAATATCTGAGAGATAGCGGCGTTATAAACCCGTCACCTGACTTTCCAGTAACGCATGTAAATTTAAAAAAAAAGAACTCATTTTAACATTTTACTGAAGTTTAAAATTTTAGGTATATAAGAGTCATTAATAAACATGTTACATTAATTAAATTTTAAAGTAATGTAAAAAAAAATAAAAGAAATTTTTTATCTTATGCAAAAAAAAGTTAACCTCACATCCAATAGATGGTTAATGTTTGATAATATATGATAATTTTTGTAACTCTTGATTATAATTTTTCCATTTATAGACTAAACATAACACTTAAATATATATTCCAAGTGTTCGGCGATAAGAACGTTATAACCACATCAAAAGCCAACGAGGAAAAAAACGAGGCAGCCAAAAATATCTAAAGTCTTGAAAGGGATGCCCAAATATTTATTCACTAGATCGAAAAGATCAATTGGATTTCTTTTGCAAAGTAGGTTTTTAAGATTATGGATGGCATTATCGAAAGGATTTAGATGCTTAGGATGTTTTCATGGCGGACGATAAGTCCTGTGTAGGGATAGTTATTCATAGTCCTGTTTTGATAAGCATAATATGAAAAGATGTCACATGTCAATATTTATGCATATATTTCGGGAAGATTGTGCTTATTTTTGTTTAACAATGTATCAAGGTTTATAAAATAGTGTGAAACGTTTTTCTATGAGGTAGTGAAAGAACTTTGAGGATTTTTCCCTGCGAACAATGTTTATTTATATTTGAAAAGTTAAATTTTCAGAAACTTTTTTACTTATGGGATCAATTAAACATATATTTAATGCAGATCGATATAAACATCTGAAATTGTGATCGGTGCATCTATTTTGAATAAAAGCAAGTAAGCTTGTCTAAAGAGGAATCAGCTAGAACAAATCAAACAGAAAGTTATAATTAAGGTCACAAAAAAATCTATAAAAGCTATATACTGCGTTATAAACCAGCAAACCTTTTTGAGAACAAAGAATAGCAACATTTTAGAATAAAGGAAAATATAAGTATCCAAAAAAAGGTTTGGAAGTTGAGAGTTCCAAAAATTAGACAAAACGCTAATTTTATCAGCTTTTAATAAAAAAATCGAATGCCCAGAAATATTTTCAATTTTATGCCTTTGTTAACCTCAATAAATAACTATTGCATCTAAAATGAACCTTATTGGAAAGAACCTTAAGAAAATTGGAAATTTATGCCTGAAAGTTGCAAAGGTTAATGAAGCTTATGCATGCACTAACATATTTCCTTTTCTTCAATCGATCTTTTGACAAAAAATAAGCATAATTATCCATAAAAAAGCCTTGATAAATCGTTATTTCGCTGAAAATAAACATTATTAAAATCGATTTTCTTGGAGTGGAGCATCAAATGACCATCCTTTAAATAGTTATTTTTTTCGTCCAAACGATGTTCTTCTAAGGCTGAATGGCCAACAGCTGTTGCACGTTGAAAAGCATGTGTTGAAGGTGCTCTTTAATCCCTCTCCTTTGCAGTGAAAGTCATCAAAGTAATCGTCCACGGATGTTAAGGAAGATAATGCAGTATTGGTTGACTCCTGTTATTTAAGGCGAACTGCAGAATAATGTACAGGAGGTTCGTCCCTGGCCGGAGTGGTTAAAGGCAACCGCCTCAGGATTCAGTCTTCTCAGGAGTGCGGGGGTTCAAATCCCACCTACTGCCAGTCATCCTATAAATGGGATATCTGTACTGGGAAAGAGTAGAAAAACGTACTCGTGACGGATGGGCCCGAGTACACTGGGACAGACTTGCTCGTTAAATCTGTGGAGTCCAAAGTCCCGACGGCGTCAGCGTACGATGTCGCTCGAAGTTCCGTTGGATGCCCGCTCAGGTGTCGACCTCGTCACTTGACCAGGGTTCTAAATTACGAGGCGTTATTGGCTGTGTTAAAGCTCCTAATGGAGGCTAGAAATAGGCAGCTTGAATCGATTACATTACATTGCAATGTTCAGGATGCGAAACTTATAGATTTGCAGAGAATTTAATATTGAGTTTTTAGGATGAATAAAAAGGGTTTGGTCGAAAAAGGATAAAACACGAAAACAAAATCTAGGTATTTTTGAGTTGTTGAAATGTAAAAGAATTACATAATTTTTTTTTGCAAAAATCCCATTTTGTTCACTTAAGATTTAGTTATTGTGTTCATTTTGGCAACTTAGTTTCTATATTTAGATAGACATATGAACTTAAAAAATAAATCAATTAAATAAAAAGTCATGGTTTTATGTGATCAAAAGGTTTCATGCTCGAATCCCGCCCCGGTCGTCAGCTGAGGAGAGTTATAGAACGTGTTACTACAAGTTGGACCTTAAATGGTTTTTGGTAGTTGAAAGGAAAATCTATATACCTGTTTTTTTTTGTTCTAACAGTATCTATAGACTAAGTTTTGAGAAAAAAAAATAGAAGTTATAATTGCGAAAGAGTAAAAAAAAATAAATAAGAGTTTAGTGGAAGAACATGTTAAGTGACACTTTTGAAAAAATGATATTTTTGTGTCAATAAGCTTGTAATTCCCTAATATAAAGACAACCAGATTCTCCTTTTTTCATAAACTGTAAGTAAAAAACGAAACAGAAAAAGAACGGTACTTAAATAAAAAGTAAAAAATATACTTAAGTACCGTTTTTTCTGTATTTAATTGCAATCGAAAAACTTTAAAAAACTCATTTTCTCATTTTCCCATTTTTGTTACTTAGCACATTCTTCCTTTAAAGCTCTTTAATTGTATGCTTGATAAAAACAAAGGATGTCCCAAGTGGCAAAACAAGACACAGAAAAAAAAACACCCCTAGAATTTATATAGCTTGATAATGTATATATTTCATTTCAAAAACTTACTCAATAACAAAATAATCTAAAATTTAAATGAAAACTTTCATTTCAGAGTATTGCGACTGTAATCTAGTTCCTTGTTCAGTGAGGTATTAAAAATCAATATTCAAGAAGGAAAAGTAGTCTTAAAATTTTGTCTCACTACCTCCACTTCGCTTAAGAGTCAATCAAGTAAAATATTCTTAGTGGAATATAAAACCTCGCTGTATAATTTTTTTAATCTTCCGAACGGCCTGTATATGGGCAAAAATGTATGGTTGTTATCACTGCATTATTTTAAATTAAATGCATATATGTTTCAAATAAAATTTAATTTAAAAATCAAATATCTCTTTCTAATCTTATTAAAAAACCCTAACTAATTTAATTTTTTAAGAGATAATCTTAAAAATCATTCTCAAATGAAAAAAAGAACAAGAAATTGGTTTTATTTTTTTAAGTTTCGAAATTTCAGGCTATTGTACATGAAGGACAATATTAATAAAATACGAAAAAAACCCGGGCCAACTCTCGGGGGCTTAATTTACCTTGGAATTCTTTCATTTTATTTTAGTTAAAATGCAAATACTCGTATAAACCGTTCCCAATAAAGATTCTAGTTCGACATTCCGTGTATAATCTCCGCTACGTAATGTAATCCTCCTTTTCAGTCTAACGACCGTCCCATTCTAAATGGGAATCCGATGTCCCTGAATGGGACGAAAATTAACCGGATGAGGAACTTGCTATGAGGATTTGATGGAATTCTTTTCTAAAAAAGTTATTTCTGTTGAATCTAAAGGGCTCGTCTTTGTAAAAGGTGACAAATACAATAAATCGCAGAAGTTTTGGCTAAAGAGGTTTGGTAATAAGATTATGTTTTGGTTAGAATCATTTGTTAGTTCAATTAAATCATGTCTATGCGGAATAATGGAAATATATTTTTAGTATGTTCTTGGTATAATTGAGAGGAAAAATTTTCAATTGTAAAAGTGTACTCATTGCGAATAACTTTTCTTTTGAAATGATAAATGAAATTCGACACATGATTGAACCCAAATGGTTATTCGATTGCAACCAATGTTTTGCTAGTATTGAGAAATTTGAAATCTGAAAGCGATAATCATTTTCATAATAAAATGTTCTTAGACATTACAAATTCAAAGCAAAACACTTGATTTTTTTTTAAAATTAAAATATGAAAACATATGAAAAAAAAATAGCTTTAAAAATATTTTCGTTTAGATAGGGTCAAGTGGGGTAAGTGTGATAGGGTTTCTGCATTTTTCATTAAGAAAATTCGTTCTCTTCTTCAAGTGAATACCAAATCCTAAAATTGGTAATGAACTATTATAAGAAACATACATATGTAGAAAAAAATTATATGTTTGAATTCCAGTTTTAAGTGTACAAAATTTGCATTTCAAAATCCATTGCTGCATATCACACTTACCCCACATAGGGAAAATAATATAATAAAATAGCATATTCAAAAGCTCAGAACTTTCTTTAAACAAAAAATAAGGTCAATATTTCTTTTTAGTTTAATTATAAGTGGTCTAATGTTATATATTGCAAACTTTCAGATTTTTAGAATGATTTCCAAAGTTACAAGAGCTGTTTATAACACTTACCCCCAATCACACTTACCCCACTTGACCCTACTTGCTGAGTTACCTATGTAGAGGAAAGTGGGGGCTGATGGGAAAAGGCGCCAAAAGTAGTGATTAGTACAGTATATTATTTACAAATGTTAGCATACTAGAGCATGATAAAAAGTTAGGTTTTAGATTTCATATTTAAGTATCAGTCACTTACAGCATGTGTTCAAAATGAGAGAAGAGCTGTTTTTCATGGGAATCCAAAGTAAGTTAAAATTGTATCTTTTATTGAACTTCGAATGCATTAAATAAAAACTTATTATGATAATTTAAATATATATGACATATCCTAACTTTACCCCCTAAACCTCATATTTTTATCCTCAATTAAACTTCAAAATTTATTACCTTTTAAAATATCCTAAATATCACTTAGTACTTTGGCATGCCAATCACCCTGTCGCGACAAGTAGTCGCGTTCCCACGGATCTTTAGTGCATCATCCGCCCACACGCTGACCTTTTAAACCCTTTCTTATAACAAATCTCTGATTGGTCATCGAAGAATGAGAAATAATAATCTAATAGATGTGACGCACTTTCAAATTAGATTTCACGATGTGTGTGTGCTTTCTGGCGGGTCGAGCTGCGGCTCCGACCCCGTTCTTTACAAATGCTTTCTTTACAATAAATCACATTTGGACGTCCAATATTTGTTCCTTTCTAAATTAACTAATTAAGAATTATACTATCTTGTGTAATAGCTGTTATTCTATTACATATATTTTAATTGGAAGGATTAAAACACATAAAGGTACTTTTTTTTGTCTAATGGGGCTGCAATATTGGCGGTCAAGCCTTTGCAGACTCGGCATTTTCCCCAGAATTGAGAGCCATTTCTTTGTGGCACCATCTAGGTGACTCTCGCTACCAATTTTGACGCCCAGATGACAATGAATCTGAGCTCTCTGTGGATGTTAAAGTATGCCGAGATTTAATTTTGCCGAGAGAATCCTAGCCAAATGGATACTCCAGGGATATATTACATGCCACATAATCATATGACATGCATGCTCAGGATTTTCCCATCCAGAAAATTCAACGGCTTTGCAGGGGCTTTGATATATACAGGTATTATATATATATATCAAAAACTCTTGTGAAATACACGTGTTTTTGTGTTGGGTAATTTATAGATAATAACACTAATGAGTCTAATGGGACAGCAATTGTAGGGACAAATGGGCACGATTAAACCTAGCTTTGCCGTCCCGGTGTCGAAATCGTTAGGATGCTAGCCTTTGGAGCTGCTGGGGTCGGGCTCGATTCCAGGTCAAACATGGATGTTTGTGACCGTCAATAAGTGTTGTTATTTGCCAATGTGCTTGTGTTATCCTTTCATTGTGTGTCTCGTGTTAGTAAAAACCCTTTCTATGTGTCTGTCTCACGTGACGAAAGCTTATAAGCGGTTATCAAAACGAGCACACAAGCTGGGATATATATGTACCTAACCTAGCTTTGTAGGCTTTTCTTGAAGAAGCTACATAAATTCCTAATACCTTATTATTAGGGTTCGGTATATTGTATATCGGTAATGTTAAATTGGCCAATTGCAATGTACCTTTTCACATTAACTTCTGATCAGAACATCTTAAAGTATTATGTGTGTGTTATACCAACCCTATATATTAATCTGAGGTTAAAAGTTTTTTTTAAATATAACTGTTAGATTTTTTTTTAAATAAAATAAGTTTTAAAGTACCCAAAAAATCATGAAAGTTTTCACTTTTTTGCCACATAAAAATTTTTTTCACTTTAGTTTTATCAGAATGTATAACCTCAGATTAATCTATACTATGTATTACATCATATAAAAAAAGTTGACCAGAAAATATAGCATAGTTTTTGAGAAAAGGTACACCGACGTTCAAAAAATCAAGTTCTGAGCAAAACGCGTTTAAAGTTTTTATTGTTAAAACATTTCCTTACGAAGGATTTTCGATTTTTCGCAATATTTGATAGGAAATATTTTTCCAATCGTCTTGATACTTTGTGACATCAAGAATAAAGGTTGTAATAGTATTTTGAGCCAATAATTTTGTTTTTGATTTTTTCACCAATTTTGGGGTACTGAACCCCCCTTAAGCAAAGTTGTGAAGAAAATTTAACACTTTTGTTTCTTAACTTTTTTCTTCAAATAATAATTAAAATTTGAAGTAGCTGGTGATGTTCTTCCATCTGTAGGTTCATCAATTCCCACTGGCTTAATGGTAGTGCTTCACATTGCCATTCCACATGTCCGGGTTTCAATTAACAGATTAGGCGTCGATGACTCATAATTTCATTCGTAAAGTAGGTCCATAAAATGAGAACTAAGTATGCTTAGAAACTAAATACTGGGGGTTCCGTGTGAGGTCAACCCAAAATATGCGTGCATATATGTAAATATTGGTTGCTTTTAAGGGGACGCATTACCCAAAAATTTAAACCCAGTATTTTTATCGCTAGCGTTCAAATTAAACTATTTTTACTAAGAACTAACATTCAATAAGCATAAACAAAAAAATTATTAATATTGAACCGTTAGTTTTTTCAAAATATTAAAAATATAAAAAATAATAACGATTCTTCAAAATACTACTCCTCCTACAATTTAAGGAATTTTTAAATGGATTTATTTTTCAAAATGTTATCACAACATCTATTAATAAAAGTTGGTATGGATATTGAGCTACCAGTTAAACAAAAATAGTTATGCAGATTTATGTATAAAAAAAAAGCCAAAAAATAAGATTTTTTCTAAATTTTCAGCTTCATCACTATTTAAAAATTTTAATCACACCAGACCTTATCCCATATCAACTTTTGTTTATGGTATACTCCTTAATTCAGGAAAAAAAAATTTGGAGCTCTACATTTATTAACCTCAAAGCCTTAGGCTTTTAAGCATTCATAAGCCAAAAAAATTAATATTTAAAAAATCAACAGAAAATTTCAAAACCACCATATTATATTCATTAAACCTCTATCATTATTAGTGATAACTTCTTTTTTTGCAATATCTTTATATCACAGAGTTCTAACATAATTAATTATTTCTGGGCAGCCCTAAATTTTAGGTAATGTGTTCCCTTAAATTTTATTTTCAAGTCGTTTTCTGATTCTTTGTCCATGTTTTTTAAAAAATATTATTTGAAAGCCACTTACCATGTCCCATTAGACCCCACACATGGGGATTAATTTGACATTTTGTTACGTGGGTAACACACTCGTGAAGTATGGTATGATACATATATATTCCAGCTTGTGTGCTTGTTCAGAGAACCGCTTATAAGCTTTCGTCAAGTGGGACAGACACAGAAAGAATATTTACAGACACAAAGAAATGAATAACACATAGACAAATAACAACATTTATTGACTGTCACAAACATCCATGCCTGACCGGGATTCGAAACCCGACCCCAGCAGCTCCAAAGGCTAGTACACTAACCATTCACCAGAGACATAACATAGAGTGGACTGCGCTTCAATAGTGAAGCAGGTTAGGGATGGAAAACTGAAACCGGTTTTTTGAAAAACCAATTATTCTGGCCCCGGTTTTTACAGAAAAAAACCCGGCTTTTTTATGAGGTCGGTCTGAACCAGAAACCGTTTTTTTAGGGGAAAAACTGACGGAAACCGGAAAACCGGTGTTTCTCTAAAACCGACATCCTTTGCAAATTAGCATTATGTCCTAAACATCACAAATCGCCAAGAGGAGAAAGGTTGCTACATATTTCAACTTAACGCTACCGTTTCGTTACGAACTATTCCAAATTGTCTACAGACCTGAATATCAGATGGCAAGCTAAAGTGGTGACCAGCATTTATTTCAAAGTCACGTGAGTTTCCACCAATCACAGCTGCTTGGTGTTTTTCTTTAATGTTAATGTCTTTTATACTGAAGAATCATATTCATGATTAAGTCTACGCTGTTAAAATTCTAAATTATAATTAATCTTTTTTGCCAAGTCAATTAAATTGATGGTCTGAACATTGTCAGCTTAAAAGTAGAATATTTTTTTGTACAATTTGGTCAAAAAGAAACCTGTTTTTGAGTTATTTATATATAAAAAGTCGAACATTTGTTGAATTTGGAATATATTTATGTGTTTTAGAAAATTGATTTATTCCAGGTAAAATAAAGGAAAAAGCAATATTTCAAAAGACCTATCTGATTTTTTTTAATCGGACCATTTGAACGAAATTTATAGGGACTGCTGAAAATATTCACCATGTCAATAACCAACTTATATTACAGCAACTCTCTACAAAAATCTTCTAATGTTCTTTTAAATTAATTTTTAATAAAGAGTCAACGTAATTCAATTATTTAATTTATCTTAAATAGACGTTCAAAATAAAAGGAATATTCTGATATCTATTGAGAAGATCTTAAAAAACTAGCGATTCATCCTTGTTCCTTTCCAAACTTTTTTAAACATAACATTAGATTGTCTGCCTCATGTGTTCAGGTCGTTGTGGAAAACTCGCCAAATGGTAAACTCGCCATACATGCGAGCCAAATGCGACACAGTCATGTGACTTTGTAAGTTAGATGATGAAGACACTTTAGGTTTGCCAATGCGCAGTCCATCCTATGTTATGTCTCTGGATACATTATATAGAATGGACTGCGCATTGGAAAACCTAAAGTGTCCTCATCATTTAACTTACACAGTCACGTGACTTTGTCACGTTTGGCTCGCATCTATGGCGAGCTTACCATTTTGCGAGTTTTTCCGTAAAGACCTGAACACATGATGCCGACAATCTAATGGTGTGATAAAGAGGCTTGGAAAGGAACAAGGATGAATCGCTAGTTTTTTTAAGATCTTCTTAATAGATATCCGATTAGTTCTTTGCGACTATTTTACGACTAGTAAAGATTACTTGAACAATTGAATTACGTGGACTCGATTAAAAATTAATTTAAAATAACATTAAGTAGGTTTTGTAGAGTGTTGCTGTAACATAATTTGGTTATTGACATGGTGAATATTTTTGGCCTTCTCTATAACTTTCGTTCTAATGGTCCGATTAAAAAAAATCAAATAGATCCTTTGAAATATTGTTTTTTTCCTTTATTTCAACTGGAAAAAATCAGCTTTCTAAAACGCATCGATGTAGTCCCCCTAGTAGCATTGCTTCTCGAAATTTGCTCGATCGGTCATCGATCGATCATCGGTTTAGCGAGAACTCACCGGTGATCGCACCCGATATCCAAAAGTGCTCGATACGAGATCGGCAATCGGTGATCGAAATCCCATCGAATAAAGTCATCGATACGATATCGGTCAAAGGGGAAAATTCAATCAACGTACGTTTCATCGGAAAATTATTTCCAATTGATATCGCAACGATAAGTATCCGAAAAATTAGACTTTTTTTTATTTTAGTACATACAAATCGCGTTAAATTATTTCGAAAACTTCACATCCGAAAAATATCATGTTCCAACTGGTAATAGTTATTTTTCATTCACTTACACACACAATTTTCAATTACGTGCAAATAGATAAATATTTTTACTGTGAACTTATTTCTTTTATTTACTTCGAAATTAATTTTTAACATTTTTTTGCCATGATTAATTTTCGATAAATTTAACATAAAGTAAAATAGATTTTTGAATAAATATTATGAACCAAAAAACTTAAATACGTAAGTTACCAAGAGTTATTTTTAAATTTAACATATTTCTATTAGTGTTGTTGACTTAAATAAAGTAATATTTAAATAGAATTTGCCACTTGCAAAAGAAAAATCAAAATTACTTAATCAATAACATACAACTTCATTAACAAACATCCTTTTCACCTCTTTATTAACACGCAAATCCACTGCAAGCTTCAATGGCCGAGTGGGTTAGAGCACGGTTCCCCGATGCAAGATCAACGCGGGGCTTCAGATCGGTGGTTCGATCCCCCTGATATCCGATATTCCAAATAGTAATACTAACAGAAAAAATTAGTGTCGCCCTCTAGTTTAAGAATTTTGAACTAACATGTCGTAAACTGATCGGAATTTTATCGGAAAGTGTTCGAAATTCCATCGGACGATGAGATTTCGATTGCTGCTCATCGGATTCTTATCGATTTCTTATTGACATTTGATCGGAATCTCATCCAAAAAAACTCATCGATGGATCCTCTATCGAGCGGACATAACCGAGCAGTTATCGAGGAAACGGGCAATTTTCGATGGAAATCCGATGTTCGAATTCTCATCGGCTCACCGGCGAACGACGAGTATTCGATTAGCGGTCGATGAAAAATTGCTACTAGGGCCAACTTCAACAAATGCTTGACTTTTTAAGTATAAATTACTCAAAAACTAAGATTGCAAAAACAGGATTCTTTTTGACCGAATTGTAACAAAATATTCTACTTCTAAGCTTTCAATGTTCAGACCATAATTTTATTTGACTTGGTCCAAATGATTAATTATAATGAGAATGCTAACAGCAATGATTTAATCATGAATAGGATTGTTTAGTATAAAAGAGCTATTAGAATAAATTCCCTCGATAGAAAGTATAATTTATAAAGAACACAATTACTAAAAATATGCAGAATTAAATAATTTTTACCCAACAAGTGTGACAAATCCTTTTTTATACCTCTCTTTATAATTAGGAATTGAACAAGCATTCGGCATCTTGAAGAAAATATTACTTAATTAAGAGTACAACATTCACGATTGTTACATGCTCGGAGTTTAAAAGAATGTAATTAAATATTACTAGAGCCAGAAGATAAAAATAAGAACTATATACGCACAAAAAATCGTCTTCAAAAACATTAAAGAAAAACACCAAGCAGCTGTGATTGGTAGAAATCCACGTGGCTTTGAAATAAATGCTAGTCACCACTTTGGCTTGTCAGCTGATTTTCAGGTCTGGCGACAATTTCGAGTAGTTCGTAACGAAACGGTAGCGATAAGTTGTCATATGTAGTTACCTTTCTCCTCTTGGCGATTTGTGATGTTTAGGACGTAATGCTAAATTGCAAAGGATGGCGGTTTTTGAGAAAAAAAAAAGTTTTCCATTTTCTATCGGTTTTTTTCCCCTAAAAACAAGTTTCCGGTTCTGAACTGCCTCATACAAAAAAAACTGTTTTTTTTTCAGTCAAAACCGGGACCGAATTAGATTGAGAATTTAAAATTTTAAAACATTTATTTTGAATTGAAAACAAAGGACGTAGATTCGACTTATATTCCCCAACCCATATTATAATGCCATAATTTAATATAGAGGAGAACCAAGAATAGTATAAAGTTTATAAGAATTTTTATCTACTTTATTTTTAAGGTGATTGAATTTAACTAATATAAAACGCAGTTTTTTACTTAATTCATTGACGTGACTTTTCCACTTTAAATTAGAGTCGATGTGTAGTCCCAAGTATTTTGTACATGGTACAGATTCTAGGATATAACAGTTACAACTCAAGCCATTGGTAATATTAGATTTACATGACGATTAGTGGAATTTGATGTTAAAATCGAACCTAGCACTTATTAAGCTGAAATAAACGTATTTAGTTTTATTTAGTTTTAAAGAAAGATCATTAGCTGAGAATCACTTTTAAATAATAATTAGGTACGATTCAATTTATAATAGTAATTCGTTAACATTTGTACAAGAATAAAGCAAAACTGAGAATATTCAATACAACCGAAGAAATGTTGCATTGTTTTTATTTTCCCCCACATTAACACAGAGAGAAGCCTTTGCTTGAGAGGTCGATTCTCGTTATTATTCCCCTTTAAGGTGAACCGATACCATAGAAATCGAAAAATAATTTGAAATTTTGTCAAAATTTGTCATCAGAAATTATATCTTACACATTGAAGAATAAGTTGTCAAATGTGGAAAGTGTCAGCAGTTCGGTTCGTGTTTTTTTTCTTACTATTTAGATGACTTTCAGGTGAACAAATCAACTTATATCATTTTATCGTCAGCTTATAAAGTTTGTTGCTCGTTTACCTAGTGCAGAATTTCAACTTATTTTTGCGACAGAGACTCAATATTAATATATTTAGTAAGTAGCAGTAAAGAAGTAGACTTTGATAAATTTTATTTACTGATAAAATACATTTGTTTGAATTAATTTGGAAATATATGCGCGATATATAGTTTAGTTTAGTTTACAAGGTGTTGTTTGAATTTTTGTAACGTAAAATTTTGAAAAATCTGACCCGTTGCTATATTTCGACCTTAATAGTGTCAGACGATTAGAGAATTAAGTTATTTTGAAAACAAATTCCCGTTTGAGTAGAAAGATGAGCCAACTTTTATCACACGCAAAGATAAAAATGTAAGTTTAATGAAAGTACATTTAAGTTGGGCTTGAATAAGAGCATAAAAAATACCTTGAAACAAGCAACTTTGAAAAAAATCATAAAAAGCATCTCGAACGAAAACTTTGCTATACCAACTAAACAAAGATTCTTGTGAGTGACATATACTGTGTTGTTTCATAAAACAAACCGCCATTTGGCTTCCCAAAAGAGAATTATCCTATACAAGGCCAGTTGGAAAACAAACTTCATGATAAAACTAGCACCGGTCTCACCCATATGATTTTTTGACCCACATCTAAGAATGGTTTCTGAACTAATTCATCAGTTTCTAGTTACTAATTTACAGAATTTAAATATATCAGCATTTTTTTTTTTTTTGATTTTAGGTATAAGTCGAAGGAAAATTTTAGGCAATATTTTAGGTATCAAAAAAGCAATCAGATGTGTATTTCCTCCATTTTTTAAAAAAAATTAGGCTTGCAAAGGTGTCCAGCCAACTATGAAAACATGATACCTAAGGGAAAAAAAATTTCCGAAAGATGCTGCTTTACTTTTAATAATTTAAAAGAGTTTGAATACAACTGAAAAATATAACATAAAGCAGTATCTAAAGTGAAGATAATTCCTTCAACTTCCATATTCGAAGTTTAAAGCTGATTTGATTTGAGGGTTTTGTTTTCTGCTCATCTAAAATGATTTTTTGCATGTGTTAATGTGTTAATGCTTCGTCGCTTAGGATGAGTAACGTAATTAACAGTTTAAACTTGTACAGACATGCCCACTGACACTGCACGTTAAGCATAACTTATACCTTATACCATAACTTATACCTTAGACAGTGTGTTATTTGTTATTTTTTTTTCGGAATCCTTTTAAAATATAACGCATGCAGCACTATCCTTATTTCCCCCTCCTTAATCAATAATACTCATTTGAATTTTAAAGTGATTATAATCGTGGTACTAATTTTAAAGCGTTTTTAGAGTTGTAACTTGAATAGCGGCTATTATGTACGGTTGATATCGAAACACATTTGCATATAAATAAGCAGTTAAATAGTTAATGTCTGTACACACAAGTTCGTACAAGCCTTTAATCATATACCTTATATTTTTAACTTAGAGTGTCTGCAAAATATGGCGTGCTTTCTTTAACGCATTGCATCACACACTTGTATAAACATAAGCATTTAAGGGGTCATAGGAGTCTCTAAAATGTGCAAAGAAGGTACTACAAAGTATAGTTTGATCTTTGATGTAATTTTTTAACTACTCAATATATAAGTATATTTTTTTAATATGTAATTCTATAAGATTTATTTAATATAAAACACATTTTAAAATTTATGAAACTTAAGCCTAAACTAAAATAAATGCTATTAAACATAAAGCTATTTGAACACATTGGGATTAGGCTTGCGCGGCAAATTTTGAGATCAAAATTGAAAAAAATGACCATGAAAATGACTTTATATTGTACAAATATGTACAAACTTGGACTTATACCTAAATTCTCAGCTCAATTGTAATTAGAAATTATTTTTAGAGCTTTTTTCTAAAAAAAAATTAATATATATATTTTTTTAAATTTGATTTAAATTTTTTAAAAATAATTTCTAATTAAAATTGAGATGAGAATTTAGGTATAAGTTTTTGTTTGTACATATTTGTACAATATAAAGTCATTTTCTTGGTCATTTTTTCAATTTTGACCTCGAAATTTGCCGCGCCAGCCTAATCCCAATGTGTTCAAATAGCTTATGTTCAATAACATTTATTTTAGCTTTGGATAAAGCTTCATAAATTTTAAAATTTGTTTTATATTAAATAAATCTTATAGAATTACATATAAAAAATTATACTTATATATTGAGTAGTTAAAAAATTACATGAAAGATCAAACTATACTTTGTAGTACCTTCTTTGCAAATTTTTAAGACTCCTTAGACCCCTTAAAAAATATAAATGCACGCAAGATCGTACACGCTTCTAATCATGTACTTGGTACAAAATGTTTTGAAAACTTAGAGAGTCTGTCAACATTGCGTGCATTCTTTAACGCAATTGCAACATGTATACTTTCCAACTTTTGTTAATTTAGATATACATATACTAAGTGATGCTTATTGGGAATTTTCTACTCATGTTATTATTTGAATATTTTAAAGATATAAGATATTCATCACTGTAGTTGCCAACTACAATTATTGCCTACTTACTCGTTTAAATTTGCAGAAACAAAACTGCTAAAGATTATGTATTTGAAATATTTAAAGCTTCACAAACAATACTCGTAAAATATTTCATTCCACTAATAATACTCCAAAAGATCAGTTAGCTATTCTGTAATAAGCTGCAATTTTTAAAGAAAAGATTTAAAATATAAAACGAAGCATGTATTTTCCTGACAAATTACAATTGGTGACACTACCTGGAGGCTTCATTTATAAGTATTCGAACATAAGTGTCATAAAGCCAGATTTTTATATGCTGCATTATCTCTCTGAAAGATTAAAATTCAATTACAACATAACTATAGAAGAAACTCTAAGTGGTGTTTTATCAGGTTTAAAAGAAAAATTCGATATAGGCATGGGAGATTTCGTTATGATTGCGCGTGCCTTTGACTTCGCACGTTTCACAGTACCTTATCAAACACTGAAAGAGATTTTCGTGTGCGAGAAAGCAAGCAAACCCCCGAAATTCAATTCTTTCTTGTATCCATTTACCACCGACGTTTGGATAATTGGTCTTTGTTTTATACTTGTAGCAACTGTTGTGTCCAAGTACGTGACATCTTCGAAGCAGCAATCTGTCAACATTTTCCTGAACTTGGTCGGGAGCCTCCTTAAACAGCCTCTGAAGGTCGAAGTTAACGCATCGGAGAAGACAATTTGGTGGGCTACTTGGTTGGTGTGGGCAGGCGTCATTTCATTCCTGTACAATGCAATTTTTCTTAATTTTCTATCATTTCCGATTGACGATTACAGCCCGAAAAACTTTCAAGAGCTCTTTGAAGCAGTGAAGAACAAAAATTTTAAAAGTTTCATCCGCAAACATAATATCGGTTTTTTGATAAAAAGCAATAACGAACATTTGAGGCTGCTGGGAGAGCTTATAGCAAAAAATGACTGGTATAACGAGAACATTAAAATTGAAGATTTTAGCAGAACCAGTTGTATAATATCAAATGATCTAACGTTGAAATCCTTCCCTACTTATCCACCAAAAGAAAAACATTTTTCCGAAGATTGGCTATTCACGACTCTCAATGCCATATACGTGAGGAAAAACTTTTGTTGTTTTGAACAATTTAATAAAGCTGTACTCGATATGATAGAAGGTGGTTTTTACAACAAGTTTTACTCAGAATTTGTTCGTGAAGGTCTTTGGAAATACGAACTCCATAAGCTAGCGTGGTCAGACGACTCATCACACGCCCTTAGTATGGAAGACATGAAGTATCCATTTTACTTATTATTGCTTTGCTACACTTTGTGCATCATCGTCTTCCTGCTTGAGATTCTTTTATCACAAAGAAATGTGCTTAAAATTTTATCAAACAAATCAGTTTTTAAGTTGTTGCTTTCCAAAACTATAAACTTGATCTAAGAAGCTGCTGAAAATTGCAAAATTAAGAAGATTCGCCCAAACACAGCATATTGCGCACTTTTACTAAAACTTTTATATACAATCTACTTTGTTCTTTCAGAATTATAGAAAAATACAATTTTTGAAAATGTATGTAGCAGTAAATGATCTCAGTTAATACAGTGTTTTAATATCTTTGTTTTTATATCCAAAATTTAAACTGCTATTGTTTGTTCCATTGTAGATTGCCAATATCCAAACATTTGCTTAGGCTACGGCTAAAGCGATCATGAATTCACTTGAAATTCATTGTTTTGAACTTTTTATGACTTTACAGAAACTATCTTCTACTAACTTACGTTAGCTAGCTATCACAAATATGTTCCTATTTAGTAACAATTCTGTCTTTTGAATTCTATCATCATTATAATGGCAAATCTACCACAATTTTTAATTTCAGGTATAAAAAAATGTAAAATTTGTTTTTTTTTTTTCAAAATCACTTTAAATAATTGTCAAAAGGTTTACAAGGGTTATAGAATTACGAAAAAACGTTCAGAAAAGATCATTTATAAAAAACAAAAAATAATAGCTAGGAATAGCAGTATTTAAAAAGCACCGATGCTAAATAAACCGGTCTCACGAAATTAACCTTTTTTCAATGAAAACGAAATCACAAAAAACCGGTTAGTCATAAAACTGGTTTCGGTTTTCCACCCCTAGACCTTTACGACGGAGAGGACCGAAAGGTCAGGAACGGAAGGTAGAGACATTCACGCTGTTTACCGGTCTTCCTTGTGTTGAAACTAACTCGCAGCTTATTTTACTGAGTTTTTTTTTAAACTTTTGAGCTAATTGATAAAGTATAGCTCCTCTCTTCACAACTTTTGCAATGAGGTCAGTGAATGTACCGAAACCCAGGGACAATGTTAATAGAAGAGAAATACACATTATAAATATTCAAAACCCAATTTTATTAAGGAATTTGTTAAGATATAGTATTAGTTCAATTTAAAATCGAAATGAATGTAATTTTTTGCTCAAAAATGTGTAAGTTTGAGACCTAAACTAAAAATTTGACATTCGGGACATACGATGGTAAGGACTTTTCTTCATTGTTTTGTGTTCAAATTTTTTGGGGGATTTTCTTTGCTTTCAGAATTCCTTTTTGCAATTATATAAGGACCAGTCTTTTAGTATAATAAGAAAAAGGGTAAAGAAATATTTTTTTTTTAATTCATGCCCAAGGGACCTTTTTCATATTTATTTAAGGTGAATAGAAACTTAAATCTAGTAACCGCTCTAAGTCTCTAATCTAGCAACCGCTCTCAACAGGTTGTTTTAAATTGAGTATTGAAAGCCGTAATGAAAAGTTACAAAGCAGATTTAGAACCAAAACATCGTAATGATACAATTGTCATAGAAAAATATATTTCGAATTGAATGCTATGAAATTATTACACGTTTTAAAATAAAACCACGTCGTTGAACATCCACAGACTCCTAAGCGGAAGCCTTGGATAAAATTGCCAACTTTCAGAACATTCGCTTTATTTCTTTTATATAATTTGATATTAAAGAATATCTATAGCTTTTTGAAAATATTTTTTGAAAGAAAAAAAATCCAATGTATGGTATGGTATGGTATGATACATATATATTCCAGCTTGTGTGCTTGTTCAGAGAACCGCTTATAAGCTTTCGTCAAGTGGGACAGACGCAGAAAGAAATTTTACAGACACAAAGAAATGAATAACACATAGACAAATAACAACATTTATTGACTGTCACAAACAACCATGCCTGACTGGGATTCGAACCCGACCTCAGCAGCTCCAAAGGCTAGTACACTAACCATTCAGCCACCGAGGCGGCAAAAAATCCAATGTGCATTTACTCTCTCTATCTCATACAGAAGAAGAGTTAAAACTATTAATTTTAAGTAGAATTTTAAATTATGTTATCATATGCATTGCAATTATATTGCAAACATAACTGGGAATTACTTTGCAAATTCAAACTCAGCTTATTCGATCTTTTTAAAATATAATCGCGACTCAGGAAAAAAAAGCTTGTATTAGGTAGAGTGGATATAGAAAGCAGTACATTTTTTTTAATATCAAGCACATTTTAACTCTTGGATTTTAATCTAATGGGATCAGTCCCAGTGGATCTTTTCCACTTTACACGTTATTAGAGGATGTGAGAAAACCACTTTATTAGTCTTCTTATGCATATAACAATTCGAAACTACATAATAAAAAATCCTTCTTTCTCAGCGTACACGGAAGTCCTTGTGTTGGTTTGAAAACAGCTTATTACTTACGTCAAACTTATTTGAGTGTTTAAAAGGAGAATAACGAAATAAAATAAATAAAAATAAAAATTGTGGCATTTAAATTTCAAAAAAATCTTTTTTAGTTTAAAACCGTGCCTTTGAAGAAGAAGTTGCTTGAAAAAAAAATACTTTTTTTAAATACTTTTAAACACTTTTTTTTGCATATGAGGTATTTTTTTGCTTCTAAATGAAAAAAAAAAATCTGAAACATACAAACTAGACACTTGTAGCGCTGGACGAAATGTTTTTTCATGCTGGCTGGTTAAGTAAATGATTGAGTAAGACATTTTCTTAATTAACTTTTTAGTAAAGTGTGCAAGATTTTCTTCTTATGAACAATGGATTTCGTTTATGAAAGGATTAAAATAAGTTATGGCCCAAGTGTTACAAACACTAATATTTTCTCCAAGAATTAGCTTCAATAGTTATTTTATTCGATATTGAAGCATTATTTTTGGCATGTCAGGGGGAAAAATCAATTAGTCTTAGTGAATAACGTACTTCTCAAAGAAAGCTATCTGTCTTTCAATTAAAAGTATAAGTTTTGTACAAATAAAACTCATATATTTTTTAAAAGACAACTTTGTCAAACATAATTCAAATGTTGATTTCAGGGTATCGTACTCAGTTTTATTTTTCAGTGATTTTTTTCCTTGCAAAAAGTATAATAGTACGTTGCGTTGGAATTGGATCCGCGCCAAGTGGTGTGAAAAAGTATGGCTAGCATTACGCTAAGTGGGGAACAGAGAGATATCTCAACTACATAAACGACAGCCTGCCACTGTTTCCTTTGTTTTCATAAGGGCCTCCTGTTGTTTTTACTTTTAAAGGTGTAAATAGCAATCCAACTATGGTATGGTACAAATAAACTCCCGATTATCCGCGGAATTGGGTGGCGCTGCATCCGCGGATAAGCGAATTCGCGGATAATCCACAAAAGTAAAGAAAATATCCACAAACTTGCTTTTGTTTATAAAAGTAAGGTAAAAAAATAGTAACAGTTATGAAATATGAAGATTTACAATTTTACAAAAAAAGTCGGTCATTTTTTTGTTTTGTTTTTTAACCTTGAAACTTCTCATTCTTATTTGTGATTGAAGATTTTTTTGAACTTTTTTTCGCTTCTCACTTTTTTTGCTATCAAAATCGCGCAAAGCAGTTCACTGAAATCGCGAACAGTTTATTTTGCAAATGACGCTTTTCGGCAAAAATCTACACGTGATGTGCACCGGGCCGAACACATTTTGGCACACACCAGGTTTCCTATATCATCCACATCCTTATTTTAATGCTGTTCTTATAATGCATTCTTCGTTTTTTTTAATATATTCGTCGTTCCTTGAATGTGTTCGTCATTCTTAAAAGGAATTCGCTGTTCTTGGAATGCATTTTTTCGACACGTATTAAAAAAGCTAAATTTAATTTTTCTTTGCCTTGTTAAATTATTATTTTTGGATTGAAAAATAGGGGGGGATGGGGAGAATCATGGCCCGCGGATAATCCGCAAAGCGGATAATCCACCTGCGGATAATCGGGAGTTTACTGTATATTCCAGCTTGTGTGCTTGTTCAGAGAACCGCTTATAAGCTTTCGTCAAGTGGGACAGACACAGAAAGAATTTTTACAGTCACAAAGAAATGAATAACACACAGACAAATAACAACATTCATTGACGGTCACAAGCATCCATGCCTGACAGGGATTCGAACCCGACCCCAGCAGCTCCAAATGCTAGCATCCTAACGAGTGCGCCACCGGGGCGGCAATCCAACTATAACTCACCAGAGTTTAAGTAAGAAAACAGTATAGAAATGTTTTATGGGAAAAAGGGTAAGTAGTTCTCATTTTCGAGTGTGAGAATTGAATAAAAAAAGGTTTTTCGCACTCAACAAACCACTTTATTTGCTATTTCAAGACATATTTGTATTAGTTTTTTTTCAGTTAGAGCGTAATATTAATTATTTTTTCAATCAATTTTGATGTAACAAGGTGCACGAATATCAGAATATCTCAAAGGGGCAGCCAATCAGAGCAGGCGAAATTTCGTCGCCTGCCCTGATTGGATAGCGAGGTTTATTCACTCACGACGTTTCCTCCGCGGACGCGGGCAACTGCAAACCTAATCTGTGGCGAACTATACTGTTTGGGAAGTTTTGCATTATAAAAAAAATCTACGGAAATGCCCCTTACATTTTGGGACTCAACCCTCTAATGCATACTGTTGAATATCACAACAAGCAACATAATCCACTTTATTCTATTAAAGTTGAGCTCCCTCTCAACAGGTATGTGTTTTTAATCTACTACATTTTATTTTGAAGTTTTATTATGTACTAATAACTCTCATAGATGACATTAGTAAAAGTGTATTCAAAATTAAAGAGTGAAGTTATTAACTGTTGTGGAATTACGTCTTTGGCAGTATTCAAAGTATAATAATATTGGTACTAAATACAAATAAATTGTTTTAAAAAAAGTAATTATATTTCAGGAGGGTTATTTTAAAATATATTTATTAGTTTTCCAATCATTATTATCAAAATTGGAATTTTGTTGAAAATTAAAATTATTTAAATTCTAATGCAGTTAATTTTGTTTCAGTATTTTTCCCATAATGTGTGAGTATTAAAGATACAAACATCTTTTTGGGTTGAAAAAAAAAATCATGCATTACATTGTTAAAACAGTTTTGTTTACTTTCCGGTCTTGAATCGTTGAACTCGTGTTTGGTTTACTGCTGTTTTCTTTTAATTTTGCTCTTAATAGCCTACATGTAGGCTGGGCAGAGTTACCACTATTAAAAAAATGCATAGCAGAGTTGCCACCAATTTGAAAAACACATATAGGCTGGGCAGAGTTGCCACTAATTAAAAAATACATAGCTGAGCTACCACCAATTTAAAAAACACACATCCACTTTTAAAACAAACGAGCAACTTTAGCCCAGTCTGAGTTATTTTCACTCATTCCAGTGTCGAAAATGAACTTCCTCTATGAGTGGATTGTACTCCTTTGTTTAGTTAAACCTACGACGAAATCACTCCAAACTAGTGATTTTAGCTCCGTTTGAGTTAATTTTAACTCAGAGTTATTTTCACTCCTTTCCAGTGTCGAAAATGCACTTCCTATTTTGGAGTAGATTTCACTCTTTTGTTTTAAGAGTGTAGGCTAGGCATAAGTGCCACTAATTAAAAAATACATAGTATAGTTACTACAAATTTGAAAAATACAAGCATAGTTGAAATATACTTTATTAAGCCATTAGCTGAAATGCTTGGTGTACACTCTTAAAACAAACACTCCTAATTTAACTCAGTCTGAGTGGATTTCACTCCTCCAGACTGGAAAATGCACTTCTCCTTTTGGAGTGGATCCTTTGTGTGTTAAACCTCCGACAGGATCACTCCAAACGAGTGATTTTAACTCAGTCTGAGTAATGTGGCAGCTGTGAATTTTCTGTATGCATTTCGATGTGCTCGAGATTTCTCTTTTGCATTGTGATAAGACACATATACATGTTTAAAAAAAATTGGTCACATGATCTGACTCATGGTCATTATTATGATATGGCCGCCATTTTGTTTTGTTCCATTGTTGAAATATGAAATATTTAAATATCAAAGTATGATCGTGTGATACGTCATTTTATATGTTTTCGAGTATTCTGAACCAATGGTAGCGCTAAAAAAGGTGTATCCAGCATAAGGAATGATATAAGCAGCTGAAATGGCCTAAAATGTGGTAATAAATCGAACCAGATATGAATCTATGCAATGTATTTTCTTTATGTATACATGAAAGATTGTTATTACATAAAGGTAGTTTTACACAAAGATAAATATTATTAAAGATTGTTAAGTTACAAATATAACACTTATGTTATATTCTGACATAATATTTTGAGAGAACATTTACAAAAAGAACAGCATGGTAAACATCCACCTCGACAAGGGCATATATTGGCACGGGCACATTTCTGGCAAGTACATGGCAATACAAGTTCAACTGGATGCACAATTTCAGATGTTATAATAGGTTTCAATGTATCATTGTCATTCATGTAGCCATAGCATAAGGGATCTAGTTTTTCATTACAACTAAGCACATTCATCCACTTATGCTACTGGAGGTACGAACTCTTTATGTGAAGCAACATACTTGATGACGGAGGGCACAACGATTTAAAATCCAGGCATTTCATCCGATGGTATTGTTCAAAATGTACCAAGTCACAATTGTTTGACTCTGATCCTAATACAACTGCAATGAACTTTTCTGCATTCTTAATCACTTCTTCATCAAGTGGAAGACTTCTGAAATTGTTTAACAGTTGTGCAGAGAATACTACTTTCATTGCCATATGTTTTGTCCCAATTTTGCTGGTTGAGTCACACCCTGTCAAACTGCACATAGCATGCAAAATATTTATAAGCTCGGTACTCATATTTGAACTCATTTGATGTATGGGTACAAATCTAGGTGATGGACGGACATCCATGAAAACCCAAAGTTCTTGTATTCCAACTGGTTGAAATGTATTTTTAAAATGATAAATTGCAGAAACTAATACATCAGTATCAACTGATGCTATTATTACTCTCTCAATGTTTTCAAAACTTGCTGCATGGTCAATGTGTTTCATAATTCTGTCTTCTGCTTCCTCACATGTACACAAAATAGAGAGAGTGCTTACCATACTTTCATTGAAGAGAGATTCATGACAAAAACTAAAGATATTTTGGATCCTGTTCACAAGATGTTCCAAAGAACAAAAAAAAAGCACTCACACTTGTACAATCAACACAGAAAGACACAAACGATACAATTCGTTACATAGAAGTTGCCCACTGTAGAAATTTCAGCTTCGAAACACTGTTGAAATATGAACTGACGTCAACATCATATTATCTTACAGATGACAGTTTTTTAAGGAAACCTGAGAAGGCCCAACTCGATAGAGAATTAGAAACCAATTTCTTAGCTAATGATGCATTAATGAATCACCTTCCACCATCTGAACTCAAAACATCAATAGTCATTGATTTTATGACATTTGCTAGAAAAAACTGCTTCTTCTGTAAAATTATTGAAAATACTGACATTTCAAGATTTCTATGAAGTATTGTGGAGAAGTTTTTTAAGAATGTCTGAAAGTTGTACACGTATAGTTATTGTATTTGATTTGTATGATCAGAAAAGCATATAGCACTTTGAACGACTTAGAAAGAAAAAGGTTGTTCCAATTGATATAGTCCTAAATAGCCCAAATACACCTGTTCCAGTAAATATGGATACATTCTGGGGTCAAGCAGCAACAAGGACATGTTTCAGCAATCATTCATCAACTTTTTAAAACAGCAAAGTGTTGAACAAAAAACAGTATACTTAGGAGGATGCCACAAGGAAGGACCAAACAAGTGTATTAATTTTTACCACAGAAGACTTCAACACTTGTTTTGGCTCTTTACTGTAAATGTGAGGAAGCAGATGACAGAATTATGAAACCCATTGACCATGCAGCAAGTTTTGAAAACATTGAGAGAGTAATAATAGCATAAGTTGATACTGATGTATTAGTTTCTGAAAAGTTCATTGCAGTTGTAATAGGATCAGAGTCAAACAATTGTGATTTGGTACGTTTTGAACATCGGATGAAATGCCTGGATTTTAAATCGTTGTGCCCTCCGTCATTGAGTACGTTGCTTCACATAAAGCGTTCGTACCTCCAGTGCCATATGTGGATGAATGTGCTTAGTTGTAATGAAAAACTAGATCCCTTATGCTATGGCTACATGAATGACAATGAAACATTGAAACCTATTATAACATCTGATATTGTGCGTCCAGCTGAACTTGTATTGCCATGTACTTGCCAGAAATGTGCCCGGGCCAATATATGCCCTTGTCGAGTTGGATGTTTAATATGCTGTTCTTTTTGTAAATGTTCTCTGAAAATTTATGTCAGAATGTAACATAATTGCTATGTGTACATTGCAATGAGTCATATCTGGATATTACAACATTTTAGGCAATTTCAACTTCTTATATAATTCCGTATGCTAGATACTTCTTTTTTGGCACTACCATTGGATTCAGAATACTGAAAAACATATAAAATGACATATCACACGATCATACCTTGATATTTAAATATTTCATATTTCAACAATGGAACAAAACAAAATGGCGGCCATATCGAAATAATGACCATGAGTCAGATCATGTGACCAATTTTTTTAAAACATGTACATGTGTCTTATCACAATGCAAAAGAGAAATCTCGAGCACATCGAAATGCATACAGAAAATTCACAGCTGCTAGACTAGAGTAAATATGCATGCCTTTACGGTGTCGAAAATGCACTTCTCCAACTGGAGTGCATTTCACTCTTTTGTTTTAAGAGTGTAAAGTTACTCTCCTGAACCAAAGTTACTTCATTCGACGTTACGACAAAGTCATGGGATAAACCATATTTTTAATGGAACTTATTGTTTTTAATATGAAAAGGTAATGTATTTTTACGTTTTCTTTACTTTCAACTCCCCACGCACATTTTTTTTTCTTGAATAAAAGTTACACCAAATCTTTGCATCTTTTAGATGCTATTGGCTATGGACTTATATTGATGATTTATTTAACGTGATTTTCTGACGTTATTTTGAATCGCGATCAAGTGACGAGGTTGAAATCTGGGATGGCATCATCGTGCAGAGACATCTGAATAATCTGCCAAAGACATAGCAATGGCACAATTAATTAACGTACTGCTCTTTTTTCCCCGTTTAAAATCCGGGAGAGTATTTTACTAGTGATATGATGTCTTAACCCACCTTGATACGCACCACGTCCTACACAGAAGCTTCGCAAAAATTCGCAGATTTGTAAATAAATTAGATTTATTGCGCAAATAATTCATTCTGGATATCATGTTTCACAGCTTTACGCCATTGACTGTTGGTTTGTGTTGTGTGTCTTTTTGATCAAGGCGAGAGTTTTGAGGCGCGTCGAAGCATGTAAATTTGTACCAACAAATAAAATTATCTGTGACAATAATCTACTTCATGAATCCTCTCAGTAACTTAATTGCTAAGTCAGAAGAGAGGAAAAGACAGACATTTGTAGCATTCGAGTTTCTGTATCACATACAATAACGCATTCATAAGGAGAAATTTACTAACAAATCTTCTATTTTTTAGTTTATCTGAAAGATGGTTCACTATTCCGCTTTTAGTAATAAATAATACAAATCCATCATTTTCGGTCCTAATTAGGGCTTTGTTGCAGAGTCTACAGTTTCAATATTTACTTTCAGAGTTTCTATATTTTGCTTTAAACTCTTTACATAAGTTAATTTCTACAAATAACCTGCTATTATGCACCTACCGAATAATGCAAAGTATTCTAAATAATTTCCTAAGTATTCTACTTAACTTTTAGTAATAAATAATACAAATCCATAAGATTAAGTACTAATTAAAGGCTGTGTTGCAGATTCTACAGTTTCAATATTTATTTTTAGAGTTTCTATATTCTTCGTTAAACTCTTTACATAAGGTAATTGCTAAAACTATCATGCTATTATGCACCTACCAAATAATGCAAAGTATTCTGAATAATTTCGTATCATTACTTAAGGTTACTTAATTGTTTTTATGCAATTAAGTATATGCTTCTTTCATGCTTTAGATTTGCCAATATTTTAAAAACAATTAAGCATAAATTGATAACTAATTAAATTACGTATAATAATTTTTTTTTTATTTCAGTCACTGTTGAATGGCAGATCAAGTAAGTTCCGACACTAACTATATATTATTTATTAAACCTAATTATATGACGAATGCAATAATTCATGCAATGCAGGATACAATAATTCAAGTTTTAGGTTTCACAATGATACAGTGAGATTATCTTGTATGTGATTTTTTCGATGAAACAATTTTCCTTAAGATAATTAACTTGATACCCGAGCCGGCGCACGGCCTACTCAACTACTAAGGCCGAAGAAGCTTTCCCAAGCAAGCTCGAGGACGGAAATTTTGACGTCATAGTTCCCAATGACGTTGTTCCGATGATGAAGTCATCCTGTCTCGAAACCTGTTCGTAACCACTCGCTCACGGCTGGCTGACCACATTTTTAGGGTTCCGAATGCGTCCGAACTGATTTCTCAATCTTCGGCACTGGGAACAGTGACGTCAAAATTTCCGTCCTCGAGCTTGCTTGGGAAAGCCTCTCTGGCCTCGTTATTGAAGTTGGCCGTGGCCGGCGTCGTTGTGGGTTCTGCCCTCGGCGGTGCTCGCAATTCTGATGGTCGCTGGGTCGGCGCTTGTACTCGTCTAAAGACAACCGTGTTGACTAATGATGGCTGGGGCACGTTAAATATGTCGTGGTCACAAAGTCCTCCATGTTCCCATACCAAATTAATAACTCTGGGGGTGCCAGATCAAGGGGTTATCGGCCTTTGATCTGGATCAAAATTCCGATATGTGAGTGAGAATGGATGTGTAAAAGGGACCTTCCTGTAAAACGGATGTGTCATGATGACGGGCAACAGTCGGACTTCCTCCCTTGTGGCGCTCAATAAAAACGGAAGCCGCCCTCTTCGCCTTAAATTGGGTTGTCCTCTACTCCGGGCTCGGTTACCGAGTGGCATTAGAAACAACAACTTATAGCCCACATTATTTTTACAACGATATCCTTATGATATATTACAATTAAAGAAACCATAAACAAAGTGGGATCGTTTTGCAACCCTTTGTTTTATCACCAGGATTTTTATCAAACTGGCGAACGTTGAATTTGAGAGAAAAAGAATATCATTTTATGGGAATCAGGGCAATATGTATTCAGTTGGGGCTGTTTTCGCCACTAAATCTCTCTGTTGCGTTTATCTCTTATGCAGAAAAAAAAAGTATGAAATAGTTTTCTACATCAACCAGAATCTTTGGGTGAGACGTTTATAGCATTTGTATCTTTCATATTATTCAGACATCGCATTGGATTTGGGATTTGGTTCGTGAATAATAAACGCTTTTGTATATATTGTAATGTTTTCCTTCTAGAAATGTTTTGTTTTTGTAAATTTATATATGTTCATTAAATATAGAAGTTTTCTTTAGCTTATTTTGCTTAATTACTACATTAAGGTATATATTAAAAGTAAGATAGGCATGTTTTAGGCCTTGAAAAGAGAAAAAAATAATTATTTAAATCGAAATGTCGCAATAATACAAGTAATTTATTTCGAATTAGTATATTTTATTTTTTGTTATCGTTTTAGTTAAATCGAAGATTTTTGTCTGTCTACTCCTTCGAAGCTCAAATAATTTGAACATATATTTGCGTTTCTTGGTCATCAAATAAAAAATTTTAGAATATTTCGTGCTTAAAAAAATAAAACTCATTGTATTTCAATTTGAACATATAGTTACGTTTCTGGGCCACTAGAAAACAATTCTTTGAAAATTGTGTGTAAAATAAAAACTCAATATTTCAAAGTTCCTAACTTTAAACAGATTTTTCGACAACCAACATTAAAATAATATTTTATTGGTTCACAAGTGTTAAATGGTTTTAAATTATTACGTTGAAATGAAATAATCTGTAAATTCTATCTTTCTTATTCCTTTGAGCGTCCATGGAAACTCAAACAATTAATTTGTTTTCAATCCTAGCGCGAAGTGTAAAAGCATGTTAATTTAATTTGTAGCATTATTATTATTATTTTTTTTTTCGATTCCAATGCTGATACTCAATCAGAATTATTCAACTTGATTTTAATTACATTTTCAATATACATTTGAGCTTGAATTTTAACAAATGGAAATAAAAATATTTATGCATAAGTAAGGAGTTTGAGATAGTGTATTTTAACGCTGTTTATATGAAAATAGTTACTCTTATGACAATACATTTTATTTACCCATATTTTTCATTTTTGATCGATTTGAAGTAGACATACGTTTACAAACCACACATATAATTACTGGAACAATTTCAAATTAGATGTCGAGGATGGTGTACTTAGGGACTCTTTATGTTTATACGTTTTTTCGTTTTAATATTGAATGGAAATTATGAAAATTATTCAATCTTCCTCCCCGAATATAATTTATTCTTTTCTTTTTTCGGAAGAATTGATATTTACAATAGAATTGTAAGTATGAAGCTGGCCTTCAAAGGTGTCTAAACATACTTTTTGGTTGTTCAGAATAAAATCAATTAGGGTTACGCTCAATTATCTTTGCAATAGAGCTACACGATGACAATGTGCAAGGACAGTGTAATATAAAACCACAATCAAGTGAGAAGCCGAAATCTTTGTAAGCACACAACGCAACTTCTGAAGATGACATAGCATGCGGTTTCGCGACTTTCAATAATATTTAACGTAGGGGGAGAGTGGAGGAATGGCGATCGTAAGGCAAATTGAACTTTCATGCAGAATTGTGTTGCAATTAATGCGAATTGTAATATAAATACTACAGTTCATACCTATATGCGTTCATAACTTATCTTGTGGTGATTTTTTAAATTTTAAATCTTTAGTAGAAACTGAATAAAAGTGTTTTTCCTAAACACTTGCACATTGGCGGGATTACCCCGGTACCTGGGGTAATGCCGCCACATTAATAAACCAAGCAAATAATCTATAAATAATGGAAAATGATATAATAAAGCATATTACATATAGTACAAAAATAGGTTTAATTAACCTTGGAATGGCAAATTGTACAGGGTACAACTCTTTTATTAACTTTCCATTTGCAACTAACTGGTCAGTTTTTAAAAAAGTTTCGTTTGTCTATTTGGCCAGTTCGGTTATTCTTTTTCGGATACGTGGCATCTGGAACGAAAATTAATAGGTTGTAGGGTCAATATATGAAATTTCTATTTTACGGATTATGCCGCCCTCCTTTTGCCATGCGGCGGCATACCCCAGTAAGACAAAATGGTATAGGCGGCTTGTTTAAGGAAATGTAGATAGCCTATCATCCAAACTAACAACGTGATAAAATAGCAAAATAATTACTCTTTTCAATGATATATATCAGATTTATCTAACTTAGAGATAACAGTAACTTATCTCTTAATTTCAGAAGGCCCAAAATTAGATGATAATTACTAAAAAAAGGTATTTTTTAAATAACTTTTTACAACAACTCCCCACACGGCCATTAGCATCTATACTACAAATTACTTTGTTTCCTGCTACAGATTAGCGTTCACAGCCCCAGCCCACACACACCGCTGGTGAGGTTATAAGGGGTGGTGGCATTGCCCGTGGTGGCGAGATTGCCCCGCTCTCCCCTACACTTACTATACACGGGGTTTTACTCCTCGGGCTTTTCGGTTGCACAACTTTCTGTCGTTTTTTTTTTTTTTTGCAATTCCCGGATCCGAACCTTGGGCCTTTCACAGCAAAGGCAAGAATCCTATCGACTGGGCTCCCCACCTCCCAAATGTCAATTAGGAATGTTAGGCTTCAAGAAACAAAAATATCTTTTCGGGGTAACTGGCTCTTTATTTTCTGTGTTTCGGGGGTAAATGAAGAACTGGTTAAAAAATTTGAGGCCCAGTGGCTTAGTAGTAGTACTTCGCATTGCCACGCCACATGCACGGGGATCGAATCCAGGATTGGGCGTAGATGACTTATTATTTCATACCTTGAGTAAGTCGATAAAATGGGTACCAAGCATGCTTGAGTACTAAACACTTCGGTTTCCGCGTGTGGCTGACCACCGAGACATATGCCTAGCACTCTAGATCACGAACGCTGAAATGGGCACGGCAGACCGTGGCCCAGTAATGGGCTGCTGTGTCGAGCAGGTTTTTTTAGGTTCATTTTTTTGTGTTTTAGAAACATCCCAAACTGACTTATTTCACCACAGCAACACCGTTTCTAGGTGTTACATTTTGACATACGTGGTCCATTGAAGTGCCACTTTCATCCACTTGCTCCTTCATTTCTTCTAAGCCGCCAAAACATTTCATCTTAAACGAAGCACCTTACCTGTTTCGAAGATCTACATTTTATATTTAACATAATACAGAAAAACGCAGTTTATTCTGGACTGTTTAATAGCTGACAGGTCAATACAAATAAAATTCCTTATATAAAACAATAAACAATCTATATTAAACTTAAACAGAAAAACGCATTAGTTTATGCTAGTCTGTTTAATAGTTGAAGGACCAATACAAATAAATTTCTTAGAAAAATAAGAATAGGGGAAGGTGGGTTACCTTGGACCTATTTTGACTTTTCAATTTTTATTTTCTTAATTACTTGCAAAAAGTGAATAAAAATATTTTTACAGAATACTTTATGTTGTTATATACAACATATATTTATTTTAACATGTTATTTAAAGGATTTCAACTATTAAAAAAATATTTACAGAAAATTGTAATACGGACCAAGGTACACCACCGGTGGTGTACCTTGGTCCAACCGGTAGTGTACCTTGGACCAATTATTAACAGGTAGAGAGACTCGATTTACAGTCTGAAAACCAATATTTATTAGCCACATAAAATTCAAAAATACATTTTACAACCTACTCTTATTTCTAGCCAAGATTGTAGTAATTGGTTATGTTAGGTCAATTGGCTCAGTAGGGGGTTTTATTGCCTTATTTTTTTTTAGTGCCCTTATGGTTTTTTCAGCTGCAATGCAATCTTTCTCGGGTGTATTTGTTAAAATGAAGCATAAAATTAAACTGTTATTTCATGCCATAGAAAAACATTTGGCTATCTTTCTGTCTTAAATTTGAAAAAAACTACTCAAAAATTTCCCCCTATGTTTATTCAACTAGGCCTAAACGTAAAAAGGATGTTCTGCTTAGATATTTATTATAAAAAATATCTTTTTAGATGAGCATGCAATAATTATTTTCTATATTATATCAATATGGTTTTAATTTTATAGGCTTCCATAAATCTAAATAATTAACTACAAAAAAAAAAAATCTTTATCACATCATATCAAAATTTCTTAAAAATTTCCATTTTTCTAGATTTTACAAATCAGGGTTGCATATTAATGGCTTAAAATACTTAATTTTTTAAAGGAAAGAATTTTCTTGAATTTTAAAAGGGGTTTTCAACAATCTGAAGCACATAATACCTATAGTAGTGTACCTTGGACCAGTCCAAGGTACACCACTTGTATTAGGTTCGAGGTACACCACTTGGATATTAAAAACAAAATAGTTAAATCACCAAGTTAAGGTTAGACTTAACACGGTTAACTTAAGGTTAACTTAAGCACTACATGTTTGAGTAAAAAATTACACTAAAGAATCTGACAAAAATTTACTTTTGAACTGTGAATTTAGTTTTTCGAAGCCTCTTTAATAAATTGACCTTTTAAACAAACAGATAGAACTTCACTGAGATCCCTGGTAGCAAATACTTTAACTGCATGTGGTGTTGTTTCAATATCTAAGCCAATCGAGCTAGAATCAGCATAGGTTCGAGGTACACATACGTCCAAGGTACACCACTTACCCCTACTTTATATCAAACGTAAAACAGAAAAACGCAATAGTTTATGCTAAGCTGTTTAATAGTTGAATGGTCAATTCAAATAAATTCTTTGTTTAAAACAAGAAACAATGTATTCCTATATTCAAAATAATAAATTTGTACAGTGTAATTTTTTTAAAAAGACGTGTCGTTTTCAAAATGATATTCAAACTTATTTATAATTATTTTAGTAGTTTTTAATAATAGAGATGTTTCATATTTATATTATATACTCTGTTCGAATAATGTTAGGAATATCTTTGCATAAGTAATACGTAATTTAGTAATTATCATAGTAATTGTTTTTGAATTCGAACTATCACTTCAATTATTGAAAAAAAACCCAGCAAAACCAAATGCTTATTTACAAAGTATAAGAATTCATTTTCTAACTCTCTTAACTCAGCATTGTCACTCGTTCAACATAAAAATAGAAACTTTATGTATTAGAAATGAATAAAACATATTTGTGAAATTAGTCAGTTTTGAATGTCGTTATAATATATATCTAATTAGCATTATGTGATAGTTTGTATTGCTTGTTTAAAAAGAGGTAAACATGTTTTACTTTGTTTTATTTGAAAACAAATGTAATTTTTCTTTAAATTTCACAATTTATTAACAAGCAATTACAATTTAATACTATGTAATTTTTTTAAAGTTTTTTTTTTTGTCTTTTAAAGAGGGCTTATAATCTTTCCTTATACTTAGGTTTTGAAGGTAATAATTTGCTTAAATGTGTGTTGTTGAATATTGATGAAATATTTTATTCTATTTAATAGCGAAGAAAATTACTTATTTACTTTTGGGAATATAAATAAATTTGTCAAATATAAACTAAAATTCAATTTTTGAAGAAAACTAAATGAAAGCAGCCAAATGTAGCGATTAAATGTTTAATATATAATTCAATTTTTTGTGTTAGGCTTATTTTTCCACTGCTGTGTCGACATTTTGTGCAGAAGCGGTCTATTTGACAGATTATGTTACACATCTTACTTAGTTTGTATTGATTTAACATAATTCTAAACCCGAATACGAATGGCTCTTGATTTCGGAAACGAGTAATAAGTGCACTTCTGAACAAAAGTATTGAGAATTGAGAAATAAATCAAAATTCAAACCTGCAAAGTTGCGCCCTGTGGTCAGTGTCTTGATCTACGGATCGGAAGGTCCCGCGTTCGAGTCCTGGTCGCTGAAAACCCACCGAATGCGGAGTACGTGCTTGTTAAATTTGTTAGGTCCGAAAGTCCTGTTTGCGGTCATTACGCAGTTTCCCACTGCTACAGATTCCTGGAGACTATTTCCCTCCTTTTCAGGGACATGTCTAAATTGTGGACGATAGATGGCATCATCTGTCACGTATATGTGTGCGTGTGAGTGTGAATGTGTGTGTTGTGTCTGTCTTACTGTTTAATATATAATTAACTTTTTTGTTTGGCTTATTTTTCCACTGCTGTGTCGACATTTTGTGCGGAAGCGGTCCAATTGACAGATTATGTTATATAATTCTAAACCCGAATACGAAACGCTCTTGATTTCGGAAACGAGTAATAAGTACACTTCTGAACAAAAGTATTGAGAAATGAGAAACAAAACTAAATTCAAACCTGCAAAGGATTTTATGTGTGAGCTCTTTTTTTGTGTCAGCAACTGATATGTATATGGAAATAAATTTTTTTTAAAATTCATACGAAACGAAAAGACAGATGAATTGTTTATGTAGTATTTATTTGACAGAATAGCAACACAGGAAAAAAAATGTCCTAAAAGAATAGAATTCCGCCTTATTTTATACGGACACATTCTTTATTTAGATTACAACTTTCCAATTCCACTTTTTTATCTCACGCCTTTTTATTTGTTCTAAAATGTTTTTTCGCACTTCTTCTTTTTATGTTTTGAGAAGATTGTCTGCAGTTTTAAATCTAAGTGTCCAAACGTAAGACTGTCAAAATAAAGGTTACGAAAAACCGGTGAAACTTACAATGAAACAACGTTATTTTCTTTCAAAAAATTTTGAATCCTCCAATTTCAAACTCTTTTGTTGGAAATGATATGTTTGAGAGAAAAAAAAATAAGAGAAAAAAATGCAAGGTAGAATTGTTTCGTTTTTATTTTGAATTTTTTCTTATTTGTTTCTGCAACAGCTGTTATTTCTGTCATGAAAAAATGCAAGTATATAATGCAAGTATCGAAAGAAATAAAATGATATAAAAGTATTTTTTTATTTAATTCGTCAATTTCTCAAATATATTAAAAAAATATCATTATAAAGTCTTAATTATAAAAATTTCGGGTGTTATATGATTTTGCAGAAGTTGGCAACAAGTTTTAAATTAATAATTAAAGTAAAATTAAATAAATATTTTCATAACTTTGGAGAGACTGAAGAGCCTTGTTAATGAGGAACTTACCTTGCATGAGAAAGGCCCGAATGGGGGCCTTGTCTTTGCCGAAATTGATTTTGACCTATAAATCCCCAAAATAACAACAATTAATACCCAACTGTCTGATTGGTTGGTATACATATATTCAGATTTGTGTGCTTGGTTTGAGACCCGTTTTATAAACCATCGTCAATTAAGACAGACATAACGCAGATGCTTCCATATATCGCAACTTCCGCAATTTAGACCTGTCTCTGAAGGGGAGGAAAATAGTCTCCAGGGAGCTGTACCCGTGGGCAACTGCGCCATGACCGAACACAGGAATTTCGGACCCACAGATTTAACGAGCACGTACTCCGCATATGTGGCTCTTCAGTGGTATCGTGACCTGATCGCGGGACCTTCCGATTCCGAGAACGAGGCCTTAACCACTAGGATACCCACGGTTCTATTCCCAACTATAGAAGCAGTGTACGTTAAATAAGTTTCAAAGTCTGTACACGATGTCGCGCTTAAAAAATGCGTTAGGTTCCTACTCGGAGGTCGGCTCGTCACTGATTGCGGGCCGATGCTATGACGCACTCATCAATTGTCCTCGTGTAGCTCTAGTGCTACGATAATTTAAACTAACATGATTTTGTGAAATTCAATTGAATTATATTCAAAATTTATGTTTTATTGCGTGAAAACTTAAGAAATATTTTGTTAAGCTTTGTGTTTAATGTAATTACCATATACTTTCATAAATTCACTAAAGTAAAATTATAAATTTAGACATAGGGTAAGTGTAAAGCTATTGTTTGACACCTTCAACAAGGTCTAGAAGGAGTTTGAGAAAATCAGAAACTTCTCATTCCTTTTTACTTCCCAAAACCAATTGAAATTTTCTATTCGTTCCGATTTTGCTGATAGGTCAGTTAGTTTGAATTATTGTCACACTAGACCGATGTCGCTGCGATTCTTAAGCAGGGCTATGGCGCAAGAAGTATTATTATATCTTCTATGAAAAATATGCATTCAAAGGGTACTTGAAATATGTAAAATTTCAGAAATAAGATTTTTTTTTGTTTTGAATTATTTAAAAAATACTAATAATTGAAATACACTTCGATTTTGTAATGAATAAACTGTTTCAATATAAAGTATTCAATCATTAATTAAAGATACAAGTATGGCGTGTTTCCAAACTGTGAATCAATCAAAAATTTATTCTTAGTTTAATGGCATACAATGATTAATGTTTCAAATGATAAAGTAATGTTTAAAAGCATTAATACAGTAACAAATGCGACCTAAATCTGTATTAAAAATAAAGGTTTACAAATTGATTAATTAATACTCGACATTATTGTGATTGTAGCATATTTAATGATGTTGACTTGAAGGTTAATTGTTACATATATTTGATTTATGTATAAATAGCAGGTTTTTAAATTATGTTGTCTTTCAGAATTTATATGTAATTGAAATATGGAATCATAATAAATGAATCAATGCGACCAATAATAAAAAAATATTTTTTTGTTCACAACAAAGAACTTATATAAATTCAAAAGAGCAATAGATTATTTGAAAACTATTATGGTTATTTTAATGAATATATATACAAATTTTTTCATTTAACTTTTTCTTTATTCGCTTTGATATTTAATAGCGATCAGAGGAATGTTTTGTAGGAACGGTGTACCTATAGGCTTTAAACTATTCATCTCAATACATTTACTATTTATTTCTTCAATAAAAATAAAGACTTTCCTTGAATTATATCTATTATTTACAAATAAATAAACTGTCCAACGTTTTTGGGGAAAATTTTCATGTAGTATCAAAATTCATGCAACCTATAACAAAATACTATTTGCTCGACTTCACTTGTAGATTGCTTTTTGTCCTTTATTATGTCACGTTTGATATTTATGACTCGCGAGGGGACGGAAAGTTTTCTTTTAGTATAATGGAAGATTTTGAATGAATATCACACTTGAAAATGGTTGCAAAACTTACTTTCTCTAAAGTATAACTCAAGTATTAGGTCCGGCCAGTTCATTGGCGACTTTTTTGATGATTGTTAGTTCGCTTGATTACTATAGTTAGACTTCGAAATTTTTTATTTTGAAGCTACATTCTTCATATTCATTTGCCTTTTATGAAATGTATATATTATGATAAAAGGGAATTGTGTTGGAATTTAGATTGAGTTAGAATATCATAAGAGTAATTTTTATACCTTCGTAATTGGACATTTATTTTCGAACCATAATTCGTTTTAAATCGACTGAGTTCTGTACACTGTGAAAAAAGAATCTTATTAATACTACAAGTTTTAGAGACAATATGCTGCTAGCATAATATCACAATTTTTTTACATGAATAATACGTTTTTTTTTTGTGAAACTTCCAGTTATAAATTGTTGAAAGCTTAATATTTTAATAAAACATCTAGCCAAGTACAAAATGTTTTGTCTTCAAGTTGCAACAAGCTTAAGCACCATTTTTGTCACTAGCAAATCAGCATCAAATTTTGGTGCAACCTGGCTCTTTATATTAGCAGTGCATTAATACTAAAAAATATTTCTGTTAATTTTTTTTATGGACACTCTATTTTCTATTAGTCATAAACACGTTCCTTTTTAATCTTCTAAAACCATTTGTAGGTTTAAAAAAAATCGGACACTTATATTCTACAAAATGTCCTTTGAATCGGTAATAATCTACCTATTGGAATTTTTGGATTCCTTTTCATTTCCGATCGTATTATAGGATTCGGAAAGAGTTACTTTTGAAATGGCGAGTCATTTGAACTTATGGTTTAAGACTATAAGTGAGGTATTTTTATATTCGCATATTTCCTTGTGTTTCCGAATTGGCCAATCATTTTTGATTGTTATGTCTGATTTTGATTCTTGTTACTCAAGCGTAGCAAATTTACAATAGATTTCTGAGTTTACTTACTAAATTGCAGATAAGATAAACAAAAATACAACTGACTTTGAAAAACTCGAAGTAAATTTGTATTTGTATTCCTTAAAGAAACGATGCAAATTGTTAGACGTTTGTATTTTAAAATTGCAAATGATTAAACTTAAAATTTATCTTTAAATATTTAAGCTACTAAAACCAAAACAAAAAAAACTATTTTCTAAAGCTTAGTGGAAGAACGTGCTAAGGAAAATGTTTAAGAAATAAAAAAAAATTGTAAATGAATATTTAAATAATAAAATAGAAAGAAGCAATCATAATTGCACAGGTTTTCCCTGACTAGGAAATCTGTCTAATTTGAATGTACTTCTCGGATAAATGAAAAAAAAAATAAACAAAATTCCTTTTTTTATGTAAACTTTAAGTTAAGTATTTTTTTACCCTTTGTAATTGCCGTTTTTAACATATATAAGTGCAAATAAAAAAAAACTTTAAAGCTAATTTTCTCTTTTTCACTTTTTTGTTACTTAGCACTTTCTTACACCAAGCTTTACAATGGTGTTTTTATCATAAATAATTAAAGCTTCTTATACTGGAATGCAGTTTAACTGCTAATTTATCCGAGAAGTACATACAAATTAGACAGATTTCCCATCCAGGGAAAACCTATGCAAATATGATTACTTCTTTCTATTTTATTATTTCAATGACAATTAACTGCTGAAAGCTTTTTCTACTATGAAACTGAAGTAATTGAATTTAAATAACAAAGATTAAAATATTTGTGATGCACGATATATTTTTTTTTTGCCATTTAGTAGCATAAATTATGATTGAATGTATTTTTTAAAGAATATGATGCGAACTTTTATAAAATTATAATAATTTTATTATAATAATTTAAATAATAATCAAGATGTGCCTTATTTCGAACTTTTATTATATTATTTTGTCATTTGCTGTTGTTTGTGTGGGAGGAGCAAAGATTTAAACCGCGTTTCTCCCTAAGATGTAGTTTTTTGTGAGATATGAACATAATTTTCGAAATTCAAATGGAAATTGGAGAAGTCTGGATTTAATCAAATTTAGGGGATGGAACCATGTTTCGAATGTGGGTAAAATACTATAAGAATAGAATTTTGATGCATTTTTAACTATTTTGCAGAGCCAAAACTGATTGTGAAAACTGATTAAAAAAATATATATAAAAAGATAATTTTACTTACAATATTTTCCACTCATTTGTTTAATATAAATAAAAAAATTCATCCAGCACACGATCATTTACATTGCCGAATAGTGTAGTCTAAAATATGTTACAATGATAATATGATTCGTCTGTAACAGAAATATATCAATTCCCTAAAACAAATACTGTCACTTGCAAAATCTGAATTAGATTGGTAGATGCAAATTTATCTCACAATTTTATATGGCCTCATTTTTTGCATAATATTGGTTCGAAAAGTTGTAATACTACCATGATTTCTGTTAATAGCTTACATGACAAACATACAGTGTAACATCTTCATACAGTGAGAATATTAATTAAAATAATAGAACTCCTGCAATGGACTTGCCTAATTATTAATATTTGTATATAAAGTGCCACTCTAAATATATATTCCCTTTAGACAAATAAATTATTTCGATATTGAATTCTACGACATTAATTAGAAAACGTTTTAGATTATTAATCGATGTTCCAAACCATAATGATCGATCTGAGCTTATATTAAAATTAGAAATTTCCCTTACAACATATTTTAAGACTCTTAATTTCACAACCGTCCCTAAGAAAACAGAGTATCTTAGGAAAAGTGGGTACTTCCTTTTAATATATAAATAGGTTTACCCAAGTAATTTTGTATTCCATAATCTTAAATTAAAATTATGCATTTACATTACTATTCATTAAATAAGTACATTATCTCAAACTATACCGTTATGCAATACACTTAGTCGACATTTGAAATAAAATTATATTTTTTCATTACTATGCAATTAATAATTTATCAAAATATTAATTCAAAATAAAGAGTTTTTTCGTAGTAGAAGTAATGCCTTTAAATGTAATTAAGTTTCATCAGTTAAATATTTTATTGCGATATTAAAATCTTTTAAGAAAACTGTTTAAGTGCTCATTTAATTTGGCTATACCTTTTTTGTGATGTATATCAGATATTTAAATAGGACATTAAAAAGATTCTTCAATAACTGTATTAACACTGTATGTGTATATGATACTGTTTTAGTTTTACTTAATTTTATGCGAAATATTTCATCATAATCCTTCTTAAATAAGTTTCGTAAGAATGCAGAGGTGTTAACTAAATTAATTAATTTTTAAACATTTTTGATTGTCTTAAATATGTGTATTTAGAGGCTAGATATATGCAAACCCATACAAAATATGCACTATATTACCCAAACATTGGAGTAAATAAACTTATGGCGAGTTACATTTTATAAGAGCTACAAAATACGTTTTTAGGCATTTCCAGTCTTCTTTGTGTCCATGTCAAACACACTGAAAAATATGAAAATTTCAACTATGAGCAATCTGCTTACATTATAAATACATTATAAAAAAACTTTTTATTTCAACACGACGCACACAGTGCAACGTGTAATGGACATAAATCGAAAAAGCGACTTTTTATTTGAGAAGTTAAGCGATTATATTATTGATCTAGGATAGTCATAGTTTCCTAAAAATGTATTTTATGTCAAAAGTAATTATAATAAAAGCGTTAGAATCACTTAAAGTAATATTTTATAGACCGGTGATAAAATTAGGGTTGCGAAGTCTATATGTAGTTTGAACATTTTTATGAATCTTTGAATATATTTAGTGGATGAAAAATATTCATAAAAGTATGAACTTTTTAGTGAATATAAAAAAACATTTATATTGACGCATTTTGTAAACTTAAAAATGAAGTTTCAAAACCCATAACCATTATTCATACCAGAAATTGCCATCTGACGCCCACGTAGCTACCTTTTATGTAATGCCTTTAAACTATTTAAATTCGAAATACAAACTTTTATCTGCTTTTTTATTTTTTAAGTGTGAATTTTTAATAAACGCGGCCTAGTGAATTGCATAACTAACTAGTTTTGCAACGCAGTCTCTGAAATTGTAATATTTAACTTTTAATTTCAATAAAGCAACCTATTATGGATTATTTCAAACACACATACTGGTATCTAGACAAGTTGTAAAAAAGGAGGCTAATGTTAAAATTGAGTATACGCTGTATTTTTTCATAATTTTCAACCAAATAATAAAATTTTAAAAAGAAAATAACTTGTTTAAAAAAAGTGACATGCATACACAATTTACCAGATGCACCACCAAAAAAAAAAAAAAAAAAAAAAACACTGAGGTGAGCGAAGAAAGCGTGGGTTCGCATGTAGTTTATGTTGCTTACTGTTTGGATAATCTTTTCACTCGACTGCCATTTCATTAAAAAAACGCAATTATTTTTTGAGTTTTCAATAATAAATTCCGAAATAATTTGAACCTGATATTTATTTTAACTAAATATATTTAACATGATGTCTGAAACGTGACCTGTAAAATGATAAATGATTGTAATACATTTGGTGGAAAATAACTAATTTTGACTAAAAATTCATAAACATGACATCATTCCTTACTTTTTTTAGTTTTTGATTGTAAATTCAAAAATAATTTGAAAATGACTTTTATTTTCTGAAAATGTATTTTATATGATGTTTGAAACGTGACCTATAAAATAATAAGTGATTGTAATAACTTTACAAAAAATATCTCATTTTTATTAAAAATTCACAAATTTAATTTTTTTTGAGTCTGTGATCATAAATTCAAAAATAATTTGAATATGATTTTTAATTTAAAAAAAAAAGATATCCTACGTAATGTCTGAAACATACCCTTAAAAACAATAAGCATTTCATTAATTTCATTTTGTATATGTATGGTTTTAGAAATAAGTATATGCACGTATTAGAAAACAGTACATGTAGCCAATTTGACTGTTTAGCTTTCTCAGTTTTGAGTATTTTTTACCTAATTTATTTTAAATGATACTTTAAGGGTTCATCCTCATAATGATAAAATATTAACGTAGCCACCAATATTATAACTTCAACTATGTTTCTAAGAAAACTTAGATTGGCAGGTTCATGTCCTCGCAATATATTTACTACACTAAGAAAAACCTTATTGTATCAACCTTAACAAAATCCTTAAACGCTATGAAGCCATTTCCTTCACTCAGCCCTTCACTTCGGTTTTCTGTCATCAATAAAGTAATACTAAAAAAGTTTGCTTGGAAAAAGAACGGGATGTTCATCGTTGAACTAGACATTCAGAATACTTTATCATTCACCGAGAGCGCAGATTCTTTTGACTCTGAGCTTCAAAATTGGTAGCGAGAGTCACCTAAATGGTGAAAAAATTGTTGGTGGCAACACTTTTGCTCATGTCTGAAGCAAAAAGGGGCGTTTACCAGATCGACCGAACCAGATGACCTGATGGCTAATCGAAAATCCTAGACGTGGCTTAACGAAAATCCTAGACTAAGGATAAGACTTTCTTTATGAACTTAAATGATTGTGAACTAATTGAAAACAAGATGCTTATATTTCTTTTACCTTTGTAAACTTTACTTTAAAATGAAGTAAGCTAAGGATTAAGCTTCATTGAAACTTGTTTAAAATTGAAATTAATAAAATCCTACAAGTGAATCAATCTTCAAGCAGCAGTTGTTGTGTCTTCTATCAGCGTAAGTTATCTCGAACTTAACATCCTTCCATCAAAAATTATTCTTAGTTCCGGGGAATATGCCGAGTCTGCAAAGACCTAACCGTCAATAAAGCAGACTCATTGGGAAAAAAGTTTATGCACCTCCGATACAAAAGTTGGTTGGTGTACATATAGTTTCAGGCTTGCGTGCTTGGTCAAAGACCCGCTTATAAACCTTCGTAAAGTAAGGCAGACACAACACACACACTCACACGCAGACACACACATACGTGACAGATGCCATCTATCACACGCCACCTCCACAATTTAGACATGTCCCTGAAGGGAGGGAAGTAGTCTCCAGGAACCTGTACCCGTGGGAAACTGCGCAATGACCCCCCCCCCCCACAGGACTTTTGGACCCAACAGATTTAACGAGCACGTACTCCGCATACACTCGGTGGGTTTTCAGCGATCAGGATTCTATCGCGGGACCTTCCGATCCTTAGATCGAGACTCTGACCACAGGGCGCCCCACAGCCCAATATAAAAGTTTCTGAATTGGAAATAAACTAGGCTTCATGTTCCACTTGGATAGTGAAGACTTTAACTGAAATTCATAACAAATAAGAAATTGATTTGCACCACTGTTGAAATGACTCAATATTATTACTTCCAAAGGAGTTCCCTAACTTACCCTCTGATAAGTTAATTTGGGACCATAAAAGATCCTTCTTCAGCAACTTAATTGATTATCATTCGCCTTACTGTTCCCGGTTGGAAGAGAATAGGGTAAGTAACAATGGAAGGTAAAGGGGAATTTCTGAAGCTTTAAGTAGTGTCAGAGTTTTACTAAGTTCTACAAGCATCTGCTGTGACAACAAATTGAGAAGAAAATGGTTACTTATTGATTTATTTGTATCCTGTAAATTTTAAAAACTACCAAACTCGATAATTGTATGTTAATTAGTTTTGGAATTATTTCTGGGTATTTTATTTATATATTTATAGAATCAATAATGAAACAATAATCAAAATAATGGAAAGGAAACTCAGAACGAATTGTCTATTTTTCTAATATTTTAATACTCAAGTTATTAACGTACTGAACTGTAACAAATGAAAAAACAAACAAAATATGAAAATTGTTATCTGATGTCGCACCTTTTAATAAAAGTAAATAAACTGAAGTTTACATACTTAACAGACCGAATCATAAGTCATATGAAGGAACGGAAATCTACAATCAGTCGAACAAAAGTAGGAAATATAGGTCTCTGATATTATAAATTTCTGACAAAAAAGGTAAACTAGGGCAGTTATATAGGAAAATATGACTGACTAGTCTAAAAAAGGCAGATAGTCGAAAAAGCACAGACGGACAAAATATTAAAATACAGGTATGTTGATGTCATACCCCTTTTAACTTTTTATTTTTTAAAATCAGAGTTTGGGAAGATATATGGGCGGTTGGACAAACGATCTTCTCAAAGATATCAATACCCTTTTTAAATATATTTTTTTAACTATTATGAAATAAAATAAGTAAAGTAGTCTAAAAATAATGTGGTTGTAAATAAAATAGGAGTTTGGGAAGATATAGGCGGTTGGACAAACGATCTTCTCAAAGATATCAATACACTTTTTAAATATATATTTTTAACTATTATGAAATAAAATAAGTAAAGTAGGCTATAAATAATGTGGTTGTAAATAAAATAAAATCATATATATTATGGTGGACAACTGAAAGATATTACATTTCATTGGATGCTACTTTATATAGTTTTCTCATTTAAAACATTCTTTTAAATTGTATTCAAATCATTTAAATTTCTGAATTTTATTGCACAAAAAATATTAAGTATATATTATATTAATATTATCAAGGCTCATTACTGTGTTGAGAAGTAATTATATGCAATGTTTCAGAAAAAAATGGTTATATATAGAAATATATACTATTATTTGAATAAAACACCTACGCACTTCTATTAAAATAAAATAACATATCAATCTATACAATATTTGTATAACATCTTACAATACTATTTGCTTTATCTATTGAGTAAAGCATAGAACTACAACGCAATAGAGAAAAAGTAATCTTTAAACTTTTCAGTTGAGTGCCTAAATTATCGAAGCGAAATGATCTGAAATACAACCTCTGAAGGACCCGATGTTCACCACACACGCACACAATTTTTTGAGGATAATAAAAACACTATTTTTATAATTCTTTAAAGGAAATAGTGAAGTGTTGTTTCTCAAATAAATGTCGTTTTAAAACTCAAAAGAAAGAGTACCGAGAGTTTAAATTGTATAACATGTTGAGTAAGATAGATGCATTATAGGCTGTGTTTGATGATGTTCTCGAATTTCGTGTCACTATTATATTTTTATATTAAACTTAAATCTTGAGTAGATATGCATACCTTTTTTAGTTGCCATTTATTGAAACTGATTCGATGATTAGGTGTCTAATTATTGGAAGTCAAGTATTTAAACAGTATCTTTAAAAGGAAAATTAGTAATTATTGATTAAAGCTGGCGGTCCACTGGCGCAATGGTTAGTGTACTAGCCTTTGGAGCTTCTGGGGCTCGGGTAAGAATCCCGGTTAAGGCATGGATGTTTGTGTTTGTCAATAAATGTTGTTATTTGTTTATGCGTTTGTGGCGTCCTTATTTGTATGTCTCTTGTGACTGTCTCTTCTGGCTAGCGCGGTAATGGGCTATTTAGCCTACGACCTTTCCTTCTAGAGGGCGCAATCACTGTCATTTGTCAATTGTTGATTAAAAACAAGAAAACACAAAAGTTAAAAACACTAATTTCAAGTTTTTTGCCCCCGAAAGGAAATGTCAACTGAAACATAAAGTCATAATCTTTGCACCACAATTCTTATACAAATATGTTTGTTGTAGACGTGATTGTAATGTTGTATGAGGCGCTTATTGCCTTGGGCAGAGAATATATATATAAAAAAAATCATAGCCATTTTGTCCTAGATATTTTATTCATTCGGGACAATAAGCTTCACAGATCAGAGAAGTTCTTTTTCAGATATTTTCCACACAACATAAAGGAAAGACTTTTTTAGATCGAAGTCCCACTTTTCTGACCATAAAAGTACCAAAATTCTGTGTTATTTCCTTATGTAGATACAGTGAAATGTGAATAGTAATAGTTAGATCTCGTATTTTTCAAAATAATATAGTTATGATTTGCCGTGGAGCCAAACACACAAAACAACAAATGTGGCAACAAAGTTTCGAAATAAATATGTTGAGAATATTTTGTAGAAATTTGGTTACAATGTGCATTTGTTTTAAAAAAATGAAGAGTACAGGGGAAAAATCGCTTAATTTCGAAGAAGAATTTCTTCATCAGCCTCTTTGGTGAAGATAGCGAGTAATCGCCTAAACTGGTGTAAGGAAACCAGTTTCTTTCTTCACTTTTTTGTGCTTCTTCTCTTACGGCAACCCTGAAATTTAGTTTCGCGTTTTATTCAAAAGTAAAGATTGTGTTCATCATAAGCTTTAAAAATAAAGTATGTTTGATTGAAAATCACGCATTTTTGTAAAACACTTAATTTACGAGTCGTAAAATTTCCGTTATTTGAAAAGTTCTAAACCACAACTATTATGCGTTCGAAGATTCACGCGATGCACGATTACGACGCTTGGACAAAGCGAAGAAGAAAGAGAGAAACCGGGTTTCTGTCACCAATGTCCGCCAAGCAGACGCAATTACGGAACGACTCCTAATTAATCAAGCGGTTCTTCCCCTGTACTCTTAAATTGTGTGAATGACATTTTTTTTACAATCTTTAGCGTAATAACTCCAATTACAAATTTCGTATTTTATTCACACTATTTTGTTAATCAATAAAGGTAATTTCATATAACTTATTTAACTTACTTTCTTTTTTTTAGTTAAATTTTTTTTAACAGACCTTTTTTAGACTTTCAGTTCTTCGTGTATTAACGGAAAGTCGTTGAAAAGGGGGACTGTAAGGGGGAAATAAAAGAGGAAATATAAGGGTTAACACAAATTAATGCTTTTGAGTTATAATTTGTATTTTTAAAGAAAGACATATTTGTATTGGGTTTCTTGCTTAAATAAATTTCTATTCTATATAAAAAGCTTAACATCCTCATCATGAAAATTAAACACTCAGAAAAGAGTTTATCATTTTCTTGTAAATACAATCACTATGGACTAATTGGAAACTTTTATTTTAGTTTAATCATTCAGAATAACATAAATTAATTTTTTTAACAACTATATTTAATTTAAGAAGCTATACCGATTTCTGAAAATAGAATTTATGTTAAAAGCCATGCAAAATACGCGCATTTTACAAGGACAAATCTAAATTGAAATCTTTTCAAAAGAAACACTATTTATGCATTATCATTTGTCTCTCAAACACAAATACTTCAAAGTCCCTTATAAATTGACTAATGAACGTAAACAAAAACTAGAGAGGCTTCGCCAGACTGGAGGTAAACAATAACAACGGAACAACAACAATGCAAGTAATTACGAGTTTTGTTTTATTACAATTTTTACATTAACAGTTGAACTAATCTGTGTCAAAATTAAAATTTTATTTTCTTTCAATTGCCTATCTTAAAATAATCATCATGACGTTCTTACCAACGAAAATGGTAGGTGTTTTGTGAAAAAAGGTTGAATTACGAAAATAATTTTAGACGAATATCATATTTCTACTTCTTTAATTTTTTATACATTTGCAAAGTAAAATTTTATTTGTATTTTCACTGAGATGTTTTATTTTCTTTTATTTATTTTTAGTCGTATTAGTTTCATTGTCATTACTTCACACTATTTGATGCACAATGGTACTTTTTCCATGCCTTTTTTCATATTTTATTTTTACTAATATTTTTCAAAAGTATGAAATAATTCGATAAATCTAATACGGATTATACGGAGTAACGTTACTCAGCTTTTCGTGTAGGCGTGCTTTTGTTTAACTAGCCTCGTTGCAGGCGAGTGTAAAATACTGTTGCCTGCGGCCAAAAATCCGAAATAAAAGCTTCATCCCTACCAGTTTTTTTTATATGATGCAGTTTCAGAGATGATAAAAGTTTTTACCATATAAGGAGGGTTCAGAATACAAGCGAACCCATTAATTTTTTTTAAAAAATCATTTTCGAGTTAGCAGCGGAATTGCATGTACGATCTATGTAGAATTTCAGTGCAATGATGAAAAAATCCTATTTCAGATAATATACGCAAGGCTACAGCGATTAAAAAAAAATTTCAATTGCTACTGTCTACTCTCTTAAGACAAACGAGTGAAATCCACTCCAGTAGGAGGATTGCATTTTCGACACTGGAAAGGAGTGAATATTAAATCAGACTGAGTTAAATATACTCGTTTGGAGTGATCCTGTCGGAGGTTTCACACACGCCAAGAGGAGAAGTGCATTTTCCGGACTGGAGGAGTGAAATGTACTCAGACTGAGTTAAAATCGCTCGTTCGTTTTCAGAGTGTAGCGGCTTCAACTTTAAACTTCTGTAGCACAAAGAAGCATTTTATGGACTTGGTTCACTTGTATTCTTCCATATATTGTAACTGTATATTTAGATAACTAACTGTATACATGTAAAACTAGCCCCGGTCTCCCCATATAAAGTTTTTATATGTTATATTTAGATATTATAAAAACTTTGTATGGGGAGACCGGGCTTGTTTTCAACTTTTCTTCTTTTTGAATGTATATTTTGTATTTTATTTATTTTGAAAAAAAAATGGGATACCATTGCCTTTCTTACATGGTTATCTTCAACCCCGTTTTACTACTTTTCAAGAAAGTAAATACAGTTTTTGGCAGCGAAGGGATAAATACAAACACCCGGAGCTGTAAAACGTGCCCCGTATACGTACCCCGGGGTACGTTTAACTAGACTGCTAAAAATAGATGAGACATATTTTCCAACCATTCGTGGAAAAGATTTAAAACTCTTAAAAATCTTTTTGTTGTTGTTTTTGTGCATTTTAAAGAAATGTAAAATATCAAAACTGATAATACCCCGAATATAGCTAAAATTACTTTGAAAAAGCAGTTTATTTTACCAAATTGTTTTATTAAGGTAATTTACATGGATCATTTTGAAATCACGCAAATTGCTGCTCAAATTGCAAACTCCTCCTTTTGTGTTTATAGTTTGGTTCTCTTATCTAATATATTGCTAAGAGTTGCAAACAAATCATATCACATGCACTGAAGATTGTTGAGAATGCTTCAATTTTTTTATAAGCCAGACAATTTATTCTAAAGTTTTGGGTGCAATATGACAAAATTATATTTTTCAATTCTGATAATAATGACTAGAAAACTACTAAATATACTTCAAAATAACCATTTTTAAGTATAATTAATTTTTCAAAACAATTCATTTGTAATTTAGTACTAATATTATTTTACTTTGAATACTGCCGAAAACGTAATTTCACAATAGTTAATAACCTTACTCTTTGATTTTTAATGCACTTTTACTGCTGTCATCTATGAGAATTATTAGCACTAAAACTTCAAAATGGAATGTAATAGATGAAAAAAACGCAAATTTGTTGAGAAGAAGCTCTAATTTAATAGAATAAAGTACATTACGTTACTTGTTGTACTTGTTGCCAAACGACAACAGTATGCATTAGAGGGTTAACCAAGGAAACCATTTTCGGCCCCACTAACGGTTCATATAGAACACGGTTAAAAACTTTTCCCATCGGAAAACTACCCACGGTATCGGAAAGGAATTGATATTATTTTTGTAAATGTGAATATACTAAAGAATGTTGATTAACTGGAAGCCTAAATATAAAACATTTCATTGACGATGGTATTCATAGTTTGGGCATTAACCAAATCTTAAATAGCGAGAGAAGTCAAATTGCGTCGTCGAATTCTTTTAACTATTAAGAGTTTCATTGCAATAGTTTGAATGACTTAATTTTAATTCCGTAAAAGGAATTGCGTTTCCAAGGACAAATACTAAATAGTAAACTCAGTAAATGGGAATTACATAATGCGTTAAGTATAATAAAATGGAAATTAGTTTTTTAAGGGTGCATAAGCAACAACCATTAAAAATCTCTAAAACCTCTATCTATACCTAATCTCTATCACCTCTATCTAAAACTTTTGTTAAGTCATACTTCGGATTTTGAGAATTATTAAAACAAAAACAAAATTTATTTTATTAGAATAAAGTTTGTCTTTAGAATATTTTTTTTAATAAACCATTATCAAAATTGATTAAAGTGAAATATTACGAACAGATTTAATTTCTCGTTCTATAGTCTTTAAACGTTTCTTTCAATTTTAACATTCTTGACGTTGTTATGATAATTTTTTTATAAACAACGTTAAAAGTAATAGTGTTAAACATTAATGGATTAACAAATTAACGTAAAAAAGCTTTAAGTTGTATTTGTACACTTTTTTTTCTATTTTATAAGCTAGTAATTTTGATTATTTTTTTATTTTGCATGAACTTACTGAATTCAATAGACGAAAAAACCGCACGTACTTAATGTAAATGAATAGTCATGAGTCTGAAGTCTGTGGATTTGAATACTTCTTTGTTGGAATCATACCAATGGTTTGTAATGAATTTTACCCAATGCCCTAGTTTAAATTGGGTTCAAGTAGCAGTAGCCAGAATATAACATTTTAAAACAAAGCGAATCTACATACATATATATTTATTTTATATATTTTTGCAAGGTGAAAATATTTATACTGATTATTTATTAAGCAAATGTTTAGTGCAATTCTAGACAGAATTCCCAGCTGGAATGCTTGCCTGTTACTTGTCAGCAAAATCACTAACGAAGTGCTAAATCGTATTTTGTGATACAGATTTTATATGTCATGTGAATGTTGTAAGTGAATCGATTAATACTTATCAATAAAATTTTAACGCACATGACGTTTCGACGATTTCATATCTGTTGCTTGAACAAGCTGAATATAAGTTGGACTCGAACTCAAAATTGTCTATCTTCTACGAACGAAAAGTGAACTTGTTTTATAGCGTCCATTTGAAAATACCCGACATTTTGATATTATGATCAACTACACTATCAACACCATAAAAGGCATTGATATTTCTCTCCACGCAGCACATTTATTTTCGAACATTTATGCAAAATAGCTTTAGGAGGACATTTTCCCATATCGCGGATGCCCGTAAATATTCATAAATTTCCCCAAAATTTTGCTCGGTTCCATTAAAGAGAGATATCGGTACTCAATATGGCTCAATTTTTACATCTTGTTATATTTACGACCATGATGCTTTAATATCGGCCTCAAGAGTGGGGGTATGGATTTTCACTTCATCATGTGTTTTTAAGGTTGTCACTTCTTTAAAAAAGACCTCCTAACACCCAATAATGCACGGACCCACGTGGAACCGATTTTCGGGTTTATTTTCATGATTTGTGAAGACTAAGGAAAGTTACTTTGATATATCTTTAATAACATTATTTCCTTGAAGGTTTAAGATTTGTTTTATGCGCATTTTCAATATGCAATAACTGTATGGTGTCCAACTTGTGCCTGAGTTTAATATGGATTTTTATTCGATGTAAAATGTTCTTTGCAATATAATACTTAATATTTTTGATCAGAGAATGTATTTCCCTTTAAATTTTTCGTTTCATGCTGTAATATAATATGCATAATAATAATAAAAAAAAACATTTTGGTTTATTTTTTCAATGAAGAATGTTTAAGTAGAATTAATGATATTTATATCCATTAGATAAAATTAAGAAACAAAATCAATATAAATTGTTTTTGTACTGTATGATTTGCTCTTTATAATTAGGTTATCATCTTATTTTTATATACTTTATTAAAATAACCAAGATCTAAAAAAAGAATAACAATTAAAGTAAAAACTTTAACAATTAATTTCCGTAATTTTTTTAAGTGCATTTGTAATTAACAAAATTAATGTATAAATTGTTTGTATATAGAAAAGGCTTGTGTTAAGTTTTTCTGATAAGCTATGGAATAAATTACCATCATAAGTATAGATTATCTTATTAACTATCTGTAATGACAATTCTTCTTAGTTTTTTTAAACAAACAATTTATATTTTTTGAGGGGGTAAATTTCAACAATAATTAAACATGAATGCAATGACTTTAATGAAACAAACATGTTTTTCTGGTATTTTAATATCTTTCTCAGAACGAACCAATCTCAGAAGCAAGTATCACAACATTACTAGCTCTAAAAACAGTTTTTTAAAAACTTATTTTATCAAAATAACACTGAATGGCTCTTTATTAGCATGATTTATGTAAGAGTGTTGTTATCCTTATAAAAATGTATGAATATATATATTTGCGTGTTACACTATTAAAGATATTACAAAAAATCAAGAAAGAGAAAAAAAAAACTATTAAGAATTACTAAGAAAAAAAACCACTTCAGAACGCACAGTTTTAAACTTATTTAAGGCGAATAATTTTTGATTTAAAATAAGGTCTTCATGAAAAATATTTTGCCAAGGCAGACTCATGAAAACAATACACATCATTTAAACTTAAAAGGAAAATATTTCAATTTCACTTACGGCAGGAACGTGATCAAGACATTTTACAAGGAAATATCACTTCAAACTTTGCTCCAAACGAACACGTATTAAGGGGATAAAATATGGGAATCCATATTAAACGTCCGCTGCTTCGAATCCACATTTGGATTCCAACGGGTAAACAATGCCTCGGAGTGGATATTGGAACGTGTGTAAAACAAATGGATCTCTTATTTTCTTGGCGGTAACGAGATTGCGCGAGACAGAAAGAAAGCAGCTCATTCGTTTGCCCCTTCATCATCGGTAAAGTCGAACGGATACGGGGGATTCGAAATTCTAAGGAGCTTTCGTTTTGGTGTTCTTTTTAAGTAGATAGTTAGTTGTCTTATGGTAGTGATTCTTTTTGAAATATGTTATTTGCACTGACGATTGAAATAAAGGTTTGAATGCATTTCTAACTCTTATTAAGAATTAACGAAATAATTAAATAGGTTTGGAGATTTGCAAAACTCGTATTTTGCTTTAATTTAGTTGTTTTACACATGAGTTTTAAAGAAATGATATGTAATATGGATAATGATGGAATACTTGTATAATTTGTGTTTAAAGCATTTGATTTGTGTGTCCAACTTCTTCGAAGGCTGCAATATATCTGTTTGCAAAACCCAAATATAGAACGTTTAATTTAACTATATATATTATTCAAGTATAAGAAATTGAACGATGTTGATGTATTGAGTAGTGTGTAATGTTAATGAAATGGTAAGGCTACTTATCTGCTAAGTAAAACAATATATTTTTATGTTTTTAATTGTTGTAGGAATGCAGGTGAAAATATCATTAAAGTACGCATTTAAAAATATTCTTTGTACAAAAAATATTATAATGAAAAACCTACTATACTAAAACTGACCTTAAGTTTGCAGCAGAGAAATGTACTGCGCGGAGGAAACTGGGTAAACAACGCAGCTGGCGCCGAAATTTCGCCTATTCTGATTGGCTGCTCCTTTGACCCTGATATTCGTGCGCCCTGTTAAGTTAAAATCGAAGGAAAAAATAATTAAAATTTCACTTTAACTGAAGCTAAACTAATAAAAATTATAAATTTATGTGTTGAAATAACAAATAAAATTGTTTATGAAACACATTTTTTTATTCGATTCTCGCACTCGAAAATGAGAACTATTTACCCTTTTTCTAGTAGAACATTTGTATACTGCAAACTTAATGTCGGTTTTACTGAACACAATTTTTATGCAACACATCAGACTCAGGACACAACAGAAATCAGGTCATAGACAATAGTAAACAAAAATTAACGCCTGTTAAAGTTAACCATACGTTTCTTTTTGACCTTCTAAAAATCGTGGCATTTTATGCTGTATAAATAACTGATTCTACAGGAACATTTGTTATTTCTTTTATCACCTTCACAAATCGACTAAAATAGCAAGCATAATAGGAAGTATTTCTCCAAGGTTTGATGCAAGGGAAAAAAGATGCCATTTGAAATATTTTTCTGATGAAATAAAATTCCATGATTTATTTATCTGGCTGCCAAAAGTCTTGCCTCTAACCATATAAGAAATCGAATGCAAAAAAAAAGATGTTTTATGTACGTCGGAACTTATTAAATGAAATGCAAAATAATACCGTCTTAAAAAGGTATTTTGGAGTACATCTAGATTAGGCCGTAAATATTGGTTGTTTGAGAACCTATATTTTAAACGAACCGTTTCACTTAGATCGTTCTTTTTGAATTATTCATATTTTGTAGTTTTGGATGGAGTGAACAGTAATAAGTGAATTCTTGTAAACAATCAATTTCTTTTTAGAATTTAATATCTCGACAAATAAATAGTTTGAATTCGTGGGATACTAAAATGTGTGGAAATGTCGAAATACCTCCTCTTTAAAAAGCTCTATAAACCTGTCAAAGTAGATGTAGCTAGATTGAATTATTCAGGGGAGGAAAGAAGAGGCAAACAGACAATTTGACTGACGCAAATGTTAATACTAAAATAGTTTTATGTTTTAAACAGAATAACAACGATAAGTTAAAAATCTGCCATAATATACAGTATTCTTCATGTTGGTCCATAGTAATATTGGGGAGGTTTTCTGTCTTTTGTTTTCCAATTTGAGCAAAAAAGATTTATATTTTTACTTTTTCTGAGAAAAAAATTAAATTAATGAACTCATACATGTATCTACAAAATTGCAGCATTATTTTTCCAAAAAAAGCAGGAATATTTTGGCAGCATTTAAGATGGAAAAATCGCTCCGTTTTCGGGGGCAAGTTTTCCAACTTTCTTAAAATATACCTTAAAATAGCTTAGAGTGAGTGGGTTTTTCTGAAATCATAACAATCTCTGATTCATTTTTATTGCGGTATTTGTTTCTCCATGAGGGTTATGATGGTAGCTTGTTTTTATAACTCAAAAAATATATTTTGGATAATATAACACAAACTGATTTTGAACAAGACAAAGTTTCTAACTAAAATTGTTAGAATACTTACCCTAAAAGCATTCTAAAAATTTTCCGGATCACCATATTGCGGTTTTGGCACTAGTTTCACTAGAATCCTAATAATAATTTATTTGCAAACTAATTGCTTTGCTATATTAAGTAAAAAACTTAACCTTCGATAATATAATGTTGAAGTCGAAAATTTAACACTAGTAAAAAAGTTCTGAGCTTCATGTAAAGAAAAGAAATTGACTCATTGTTAAAAAATCAAAACATAAGATTTTTCGATAACAAGGCAGATTTTACTAATTTAATTCATTAACCAGTTGATGAACAATGATGATAGGCCATGATACATTGATACATATGCCAGTTTAACCACTGGTGGCTTTTAACGGTCCATTTCACAAAAGAGTTTTGTTAATATTTTGATACGATCTTGATCGTAGTTTAGGAGATTAAATTGAGTTAATAATTTTGTGCAATTTATGCATCTTATAGCACATATTGGGTTGGGCTGTAAGAAAAAATTGAGCCACGAATCGTTTAAAATTATACATTACAATATTAGTTTTTTGAATAAATTGAGCATTTTTTTTGTAAAAGGTTCAATAAAATTAGTATGAGTCCTCAAAATAATATAAAATAACCTAGTTAAAGTTTCCAGCCAAGTATGATTTGATGAATTAGTAATTTGCGTATAAAAATATTTAAAAAATAATGGTTGAAACTATTTCTTGTATAAATATGAAAAATGTAGCTTATAGTTCACATCGGGAAAAGCGTAAATTTAATTAAATGCATAAAGTCAACTGCTAGAATTTTCCGTTAGATTTAAGAAATCATTACGATGAGTACTTATTTTTACATAAATAATAAACGCTAAATATTCTCTTTTCTTGACAATATTGACAACTTTATGTATGCAATTACATATTTATACGAACTTCCTGACAACTTTTTTTAATAAATTATCTTTATTTAAGCATTTGAATAGTGAAATGATGACATCAAACACCTCGGGATTATTCAAGATAATTTGATGTCAGAGCGCAATAATTAAATCAACTGAAGAATCGTAGAAAATTCAAATGCATGAAATATTCATCAAAAAATTGATGGCATTAGCCCGCGGTACTTTTATTTTCTAATTGTTCAAATATGTATCCGATTTAATTTACATTATTCTGATTTAGAATATGTAAATGGTATTTAGTAGCGATTGGATTAGTTAAGGTAGGTCGTATACGGCTAATGTTAAATCGACCATTTTATGTTCCTTTTTCTTTGAAACTAACATACAAAACAACAATAAAAATACGTGCATAAAATGCACTTTGAACAATACACTAAAATGGGAATGAATGAAATGGGAAATTTTAAGGTAATGTATTATTTAAAAAAAAATTTTACATCGTACAATTATTCATATATTATTTTTCTCCTTCACATTCTGAGAAAAGCTCTTTTCTGTAAGTAAAACACCCTGAAACAATTATCCGGTAAAAATTTCAGTTCTATAAATGAAATAGTTTTTAAGAAAAATGTACAAAAAAAACATGAAAAAACACCATTCTGTGAAAAATAAGACTTAAAATTGAAAACTTACATTATGAAAATACTGCTGATCTATATCCAAATTAAATTTCATCTAGGTTAAATTCGTCTGAATGACATACAAAAGGCATTGCTGGAAAGCTCTTGAAACGTACTTTACACGAATAATAAAATCAAAAATTCAATTTTTTAAAAAGTTACATGGTACTGATCTACCTTAATTGTTACATTTAATTTCCGAAACAAATATAAATCTTATCTCCCATTCATTAATTGCAATATGTATTATTACAAATCATTATCATAAACAAACAGCGTTAACTATATTTATTTTAAAAGCAATAAGAAAGATAATACAGTTAATTTCAAATTCATCTGCTCAGTACGTGACCCACCAGCAAGGTATCTATCCATATTTCTGGTCAACCTTTAAAAATGCCGACCTACTCTCTTTAGTCGAAACTTGGCATACTTCAAATTTTAATTTAATTGGTCCTCTAACTCATTTCACTACTATACAAAGTTACGCGGTCAGAGACAGTGCACTGGGTCGACCAAGTGGAGGGATTATCTGTGCATATAATCCTGATCGAATTGTTAATGTTCAGATAATTGATAACTGTCGCTTTTGGATCGTATTTTCTGCAAATTACAATTATCTTAAAAATGTGCTTTTTGCTTGTTGTTATTTCCCACCTGATTCAAAATATGATAATGCTTTCAAAGACTTTTTTCAATTCATAAATTCTTTAAATTTCTGCAATATTGTAATTCTTGGGGATTTTAATGCACGCTTTTGTTCAAACAATCCTACGATTATTCTTAATTTTCAGGACCAATATCAAACTAATCACACCAGTCATCATAACTCAAAAGATAAAATTACAAATTCAAGAGGCAAACTGTTGCAAACATTTTGTGTTGAAAATGATTTTATTAAACTTAACGGTTCTTTGCCCGGTGACTTGGGAAGTAATTTCACTTACTTATCAGCTAACGGTGCTAGTACAGTTGATTACATAATCGTATCAAGTCCAATTTTTAATGAATATGTTTCAGACTTTCAAGGGGGTCCTTCCACAAATTGGTTCTGATCATCTGCCCATTTTAGCTACGTTTATATTTGAATCTTTTAATTCACAGCCTTTGTTTGCAACTGGTCTGGAGGTTGGTCTAAAAAAATCGTTTTGGAACCCAAATCAACATTTGAAATTCATCACTGATATAGATACTATTCTAAATAGTACCCAAGATATCAACGCAGATAATATAATAAAATTATTTACCGATGTTGCTGAGAATAATTGTATGATTAAACCGCCTTTTGTTAATGAACCTAAAAGCAGATTTACAGCTGTAAACGGCTGGTTTGATAAGGACTGTTTTTCTCTTAGACTAAAGCTTAAATCAATCTTAAAATGTGTGACCAAAAATTTTAATAACAATATCCAAAACTATAAAGAAACACTAAAAGAATATAAGCAGCTGTGTTATCATAAAAAGAAAAGCTACTATACATCCATCCAAAATCAGTTGGTCAACTGTAATGACTCTGCATCCTTCTGGAAAACTATAAACAAATTTAGAAAAAAACCAGTCATAACACCTAAAATATCTCCTCAGAATTGGTTTGATTACTACTCAGATATGTTTTCAAACAAACAAACCAACGCAGTCGCAATAATTGACCAAGTTACCATTTACACTGTCCCAAATTCTGATCCGATTCTCGATACAGATATTACATGTGCCGAGCTAAAATCTGTATTAGATAATTTAAAAAACGAAAAATCACCCGGCGTGGATGGATTGAGACCAGAATTTTTTAAATACCTAAACTCTTCGTCAATTTCTATTATTATAAATGTTTTTAATAAGGTTTTTCACTCTGGTTCCTATCCAAATAGCTGGATCGAAATCTTAATCTGCCCAATTTTTAAAAAGGGTGAAATAACTAACCCTAGCAATTACAGACCAATTTCTTTAGTCCCAGTAATAGGTAAAATCTTCACATCGATCTTAAACAAAAGGCTACTAACATGGCTTGATCAGAAAAAGTTACTTTTCGAGGAACAAGCTGGTTTTAGGAAAGGTTATAGCTGCAATGATCAATCATTTATTTTAAACTCAATTATACAAGATAAATTACGGAAAAAACGTGGTAAACTATATGTTGCTTTTATTGATCTAAAAGGCGCGTTTGACAGTGTCAATCATGATCTTTTATGGTTGGAATTACAAAAACTCTCAATCAGCTCAAAAGTTATCACAATTTTAAGGGATCTATACAATAAGGCTTCAGCAAGAGTTAGAGTAAAAGATGTCTGTACTGACTCATTCGGGGTCTCAATTGGTGTATTACAAGGTGAAATATTGAGTCCACTGTTATTTATCCTCTTTTTAAACAACCTAATAGTCCAGTTAAACGAATCATGTATCCCAGGCGTGTATATTGCACCTGATATCTATTTACATCTCCTTCTTTATGCTGATGATGCAGTTATTCTTGCAGATAGCCCAATAAATCTTCAACTAAAGCTTAACACATTAGAAAGATTCTGCAAAAAATTCTGTTTGGATGTTAATATCAATAAAACCAAAGTGGTTGTTTTCCGAAAGGGCGGTAAGTTATCTGCGAGTGAAAAGTTCTTTTACAATAAAAAAGAGTTAGAAATTGTCCCCAGCTATATTTATCTTGGCATACCGTTTTCTTCATCGGGTTGTTTTACTATTGCTAAAGATCACTTTATCTGTAAAACCATCAGTGCAATTAATAATTCTTGGTCTGTCCTTGCTGGCGCAAGAATTAACTCGGTTAATTCTTGGTTTAAGTTATTTGACTCCTTAATATTGTCTGTTTTGACTTACGGTGCTCCAATATGGGCTGTTAATAATTACTGTGAATTAGAAAAATGTTTTTGTATTTTTGTTAAAAGATTGCTTACTGTTTCAAGGTATACCCCTGGATACATGTTGAGACTTGAATTGGGTCATTCAAGAATTTCTTTAGTTTTTATCCGTTTGATTTTAAAATATTGGATACATTTACTTAAGATGTCTGATGAAAGATTTGCTAAAGCTTGTTATTTAAGACTTTATAATTTGTCTCTTTATGATTCTTCTACTAGCAAATTTAACTGGGCTATCTCTGTTAGAAATATTTTACAAAGTGCTGGTTTTTATTTTGTTTGGATATCCCAAGATTACGAAGTAGCAGAACAATATTTACCATTAATTATCCAAACATACAATGATCAATACATTCAAAATGACCTTGCTTGTGTAGCTAATAGTAACAATCACTCTTTTTACAAATTCATCAAAAACTCACATTTAATTGAAGATTATCTAGCCTCAAATGTTGATATATCTGTAAAACGAATTATAATGCAGTTGCGTTGCAATCAAACATACTTATACTTTAAAGGATCAATTTACAAAATATTTCCTGACACTATATGTAAAATATGTAATACATCCGAAAATGAAACCTGGGAACACATAATTTTAACTTGTCCTGTTTATGAATCCTTCAGAAGAAAATACTTTATTAATTCTAACAATCTTTCAGTATTTTTAAAATTTCATAACAAAAACTATTATAATATTTATAACTACTTAATATCAGTTTTAAAATTTAGACAATATATATTAAGTTTCGATGATACTGACAATTAGTTTACTTCCTTGTGTCTCTTTGTATGTATTTAAGTGTTTGTTTGTATTTCATTTGTTTGTTTTATATGTATCCTTGCAATAGATTTATGTTGATATTATGAAACATTTTATTGTAATAACCATTGCCAACCATTGTAAACGGGCTTAGGCCCATTGCAATAAATTTATTATCTATCTATCTATATACAAAACAACAATAAAAATACGTGCATAAAATGCACTTTGAACAATACACTAAAATGGGAATGAATGAAATGGGAAATTTTAAGGTAATGTATTATTTAAAAAAAAAAAATTTACATCGTACAATTATTCATATATTATTTTTCTCCTTCACATTCTGAGAAAAGCTCTTTTCTGTAAGTAAAACACCCTGAAACAATTATCCGGTAAAAATTTCAGTTCTATAAATGAAATAGTTTTTAAGAAAAATGTACAAAAAAAACATGAAAAAACACCATTCTGTGAAAAATAAGACTTAAAATTGAAAACTTACATTATGAAAATACTGCTGATCTATATCCAAATTAAATTTCATCTAGGTTAAATTCGTCTGAATGACATACAAAAGGCATTGCTGGAAAGCTCTTGAAACGTACTTTACACGAATAATAAAATCAAAAATTCAATTTTTTAAAAAGTTACATGGTACTGATCTACCTTAATTGTTACATTTAATTTCCGAAACAAATATAAATCTTATCTCCCATTCATTAATTGCAATATGTATTATTACAAATCATTATCATAAACAAACAGCGTTAACTATATTTATTTTAAAAGCAATAAGAAAGATAATACAGTTAATTTCAAATTCATCTGCTCAGTACGTGACCCACCAGCTATCTCTGTACGTAGTTCGGCTTTACAATGAATTATTAATATTAATGTTCAGTTTGCATTTGTATTCAAGTCTGAGATATGCAGTTCATGTGTGGAGTTTAGATTAACTAAGACAATATTACTAGATGAGGTGTAGGAAGCTACATTCTATGGATTTTAAATATTATATAATTACAATGTTAACTAGCTATGTGTAACACCAAACGACTTTCAATTACCATTTGATAAATCTGAGGAAAGGTTTTTTTTTTTGGGTTTTTCAGCACTAACTTTAGATATAACACCCGACAGGTGCTGGGAAATGTAACAAATTTGAAGTTCGTCGCTCTTTTAGTATGAGCATTAGAGTGGTTTCAGACAGATAGATGCAGCTTTAGGTAATTAAAAATTTAAACATTCGATTGGAAGCTTGTTTAATTACGCGAATAAAAAAAATAATTTCTTTCCTTGATATTTTATTTGTTCATTCTCAAGAAACGACGATTAAATGTTTTGTAATATTTATTTTACCATTTTTTATTGAGTTCTACCAGAAGACTATTATGAAAGAGCTTTGTGAAATGTTTTATGAAGTTGAGTGTGTAACGAAATACTACTACTACTAACGAAATACTACTACTAATAACGAAATACAACTACGAGCTTTTTTTTATTCAAATATAAATTCTTCAATATAAATTTTCAAATATAAATTTCAAGTATAAATTTTTTAGTCAATAGTTTCAAAAAGTGTCCACAATGCCAAAGATTTTTTAAACTTAAGAATATTATAAAATTTAAAATATTTAAATATTTATGTTGTTGTTTTAGAAACTGCCAACATCTTAACGAGTTTAGACCCTTCATACATAATTATTTCCGTTTTTTATTCTTTATCTCCTTTTCATTTCTACTTTGTCTAACTGTTGCAATGTATTTATCAAATAGTCTCATTTTTTAATGTGTACATTTGATCGCAACTCTTAGTTTAGTTAATATTCATGTAAAAAATAATGATTAGGTTGTTTTTTTTTATTTTGCCTTTTATTCGATCTGACCTTTTATTTAGGTACCACAATTTATCATGCTCAATAAATACAGTAACTACATATACAATAAAACTTCCTGAATACGAAACAATATAAGCGATTGTCAATTTTAGTTGCATTTCTTTCTCTTCACTGCAGATTTACTAATTTTGCGTTGTGATAATTCTTCGGATATTTCCAATTGGTCGTAACACAAACTTTTCCCATATTTTCCTTGAATTACGAATTAAAATATCTGTAATTTCCGCCTAACGATAAGTGGACCCCCCGCTGACAGTGACACATTCAAGTTAGGTAAGGAAACGGACAATACCACATTATCTCCTTCGGTGACGTCCATTATGAGAATAAATGGGATTATCCCCAGCCATCGGTCATCAAAAGCCATCTGCTGCTGACCACTGTGATGTCAGCATCGAGATTGTTATACAAGCAGCATGGCCGATGAATTCTGCAAGCGTGCAATACAAGAGCAATATAGGTCTATAAATATGTATCATAGTTTGTGTATCTGGATAGGTTTCTAAGACAGTGGTGCCTTGTAAATGAATGTATGTTTTGTATTCGGTTCCTGTAGGAAATTATTTTTGTGACAATTAACAATTAATTTTAAATTATATATACTGGTTTCGTGATATATGGATAAATGGCAGTTGGAAATTTGTTCTTAATTGATTTCTTTATATTGTGTAAACTTTTTCTTGACTTTTTAAGGGATGTGATTCTTAGTGTAAGAGAAGATATGGTTTCGTGGCAGATTTGTATTTGGCTGCGTCAAGTATTTTTGTGACAATTAACTGGCAATTTTAAATTCATATGTACTGCTTTCGTAATATACGGTATATATTTTTCCTTAATGATTTTGATTGTTAATTTAATGTGTTGTCTGGAAGGGCTCGTGGGCCCCTTGGCAACCAATATATTTCTGTGTTTGAAATAAAAAGTTTCTTCGATAATATACGGATAAATGACAGTTGGAAATTTGTTCGTAATTCATTTTTTATATATATTGTGCATACTTTTTCTTGACTTTTTAAGATACGTGATTCATGGTGTAAGAAGATATATTATTTCGTGGCAGGTTTGCATTCGTCTGCGACAAGCATTTTTGTGACAATGAACATGTTATTTTAAAGTCATACAGGGTATTCCAAAATTGACCTTAAATGTATAGGGTACAATTCCTAAATATTTACCCGGCCCCCGCCAATAAAAAACGGCTAAATAATTGGCTTCACTTTCGGTCGGTCAAGGAAGCTTGTACTTGTGCTACACAAGAATGTAGTACTTTTAGTTTGGTTTGGTTGAATTTACATCTGAGTAAAATTACAGGTTCAACTAGTTTTCAACACATCTTTTTTAGGAGGCTGTTTATTTTGATAGGTTGTTGCATTATTTTTTTTACAAAACTTGATGTTGGCCACCAGTCTATAGATAACAATTATTATATTTCCTTATTTATGCAGGGTAAGTATGCAAATATATATTCCGACTTGTGTGCATGATCAGAGACCCGCTTATAAACCTTCGTCAAGTAAGACAGCCACAGAAGAAAATTTTACTCACACAGAGAAAGTACACCCAAGGTGAAGGCGTTTTACTATTTTTCGGAGGGGCCGGGTAAATATTTTGGAATTGCATCGTTTCCATTTCCGGTCAACTTTGAAACACCCTGTATATAATACAGGGTGTTTCAAAATTGACCGGAAATAGAAACGATGCGATTCCGAAATATTTACCCGACCCCTCCGAAAAATTATAAACAGCCGATTGATCACGCGTTTTGGTCGTGGTTGCATCCTTGAACTAGGGCAGTAAGAGAACGTGTTGACGAAGGAATGCATTCGTTTTGAGTTTGGTTTGGTTAATCGACATATAGCCTAGTAATTTTACAATCAGCAGATTATGTTACATCACAATTTCTAAAACTACTAAAAATTATTAGTAACAACGAAAATTGAATTTTTGTGTTTGGATTTCATTTTAAATGATTTGGTGTGTTTCAAATTTTAGCAGAATATTTGAAAATTCAATAGACACTAAACGTTTTGCGATAGAAATGTACAGTATGTCGAAATGTGTATGTGTTGGGACCAAAGAGTTCTATAGTTGGATAGAGACTGAACCGGCTGTGAGGCGCCCTGTGGTCAGTGTCTCAATCTACGGATCGGAAGGTCCCGCGATCGAGTCCTGGTCGCTGAAAACTCACCGGTATATGTGGAGTACGTACTCGTTAAACCTGTTGGGTCCGAAAGTCCTGTGGGCGGTCATTGCGCAGTTTCCCAAGGGTACAGGTTCCTGGAGACTATTTCCCTCCCCTTCAGGGACATGTCTAAATTGTGGAGGTGGCGCGTGATGGATGGCAGCATCTGTCACGTATATGTGTGCATGTGTATGTGTGTGTGTGTTGTGACTGTCTTGGTATGGTGTGATATGTTATGGTATGGTATGGTATGGTATGGTATGTACATATATATTCCAGCTTGTGTGCTTGTCCAGAGAACCGCTTATAAGCTTCGGGACTGTCTTCCTTGACAAAAGTTTATAAGCGACTCTCTGCAAGCACACAAGTCTGAAAATATATGTATACCAACCAACCAATATAGAGACTGAACCTACCAACCACACCACGGACCAACATGGGGACAATATTGGGTGGCATGTTCGGCCCGATGGCCAAGTGGTTTGGATTGCAGACCATTACAATAGCAGTTTGCGCACTTTAACGGGTACGGGTTCGATTACCGTCTTTACTTTAGGTGTACTTTCTTCCTCTATGTGAGTAAAAATTCCTCTTGTGGCTGTCTTACTTGACGAAGGCTTCAAGGCTCTGATCATGCAATCAACCCGGAATATATGTACAATTGTACATACCAACTCTGCATAAATAAGCAAAATATAATAATTGTTATCTATAGACTGGTGGCCAACATCAAGTTTTGTAAAAAAATATTGCAACAACCTATCAAAATGAACAGCCTCCTAAAAAAGATGTGTTGAAAACAAGTTGAACCTGTAATTTTACTCAGATGTAAATTCAACCAAACCAAACTAAAAGTACTACATTCTTGTGTAGCACAAGTACAAGCTTTCTTGCACGACCGAAAGTGAAGCCAATTATTTAGCCGTTTTTTATTGGGGGGACCGGGTAAATATTTAGGAATTGCACCCTATACATTTCCGGTCAATTTTTTTGGGGGGGGGGAACACCCTGTAGTTTGGTAACATACGATTAAATGACGGTTGGAGATTTGTAGTTAATTGAGTTTTATATTGTGTAAACCTTTTCTTGAGTCTGAGTAGTTGTAATGTAGGTTATATCTATCATTCCCATACTTTAAAACAAAATATCTGCACATTTTTTATTATTAATAAAAAATAAACGCAAAACATAAAAAAGATAATGGAATTAACATTATTGGAATTGTATTGAATATTCTGATAAACTCTAAATCTATGTTGAAATAAATTTTATTGAAATTATTCAAAGTTATGTAAACACAGAGCTTGGTTTATTGATTTCACTTGCCAAAACAGGATCAATCTATTGAATATTTAACTAAATAATTGTACTCAATAAATCTAATTCCGGATTACTTCTCCTAAAATATCCAATTTAAAGGAGCGTATATTATTATTTTATATATATATATATTTTTTTTTTTTGAATTATCATATTGTTAAAATGCAAAACCCTCTAAAATACCATTTGTCCATTACAATAAAATTTATTAAACATAGAATTGATCCAAATCCTTTCAAAATATATTGTGCATTTCTTTATTAAAAGTATTATTATCATATATATATATTTTTTTAAATATCGAATCATCTGAAACAAAATTTGAATGGATTATTCTGCAATGAAATTTTGTAACAGCCACTGTAAGAACATTGATCATGAAATGTCTGCACTATGGTATAATTCATTGCATGTTCATTGTACAAGAATCTATATAAAAAATAATACCTCAAATTTGCACTCATATTAATGTATAGAAAAAATAAATCAACACATTTTGATTATTATATTATATATTTGATAAAAACAGAAGGCCGCCCCCGTAAGGTTTTCAATAGTGAAAACCGGACTTACTGTTTTACTTGAGGTTTTCAATAGATTAGGTACAATGAATTGCGAATTTAAGGTGCGTAATCATTTCCTGCTGCAACCATTGCATGTAAATGTTAGTTTCTTTAAGGGGGAATAGGCGTGCTGGGCCAGGGGTCTCCAAAGCAAAGTTTGTTAATCCTAAGGAGAAAAAAAAATCTCTGCCACATTTCTCCGCCTGTATAAAATATTTTTGCAGTAGGATTTTTTTGTGATAACTGTAGCTGACTTACCGGTCTCGACCTTCCCACTTTTTGTAATTGGTACGTATTTTCAATAATTGGTTTGTATTTTCAATAAATAATTTTACACATAATATTCGAAGCACTTTCAAAAAATGGGTAACTTGTCTACATTTATTAAAAAAAATATTCAATACAGCCGAGAAATGCGGCAGAGAAAATAATATGTTCCCATTAGATTAAAACTAAGGCATTTGGGTTTGGAGACCCGCGATCCAGGGAGCCCATTCCCTCTTAAGCCAACTTAATTCTATAGTACTTTCGTCATAATGAGGAAGCCATAGTTAACAAAAAAATGGATATATTGGTATTTTAGATCTAAAAAATCAACTAAACGGACATTATTTTCATTCGTTATTTTGCACCAGGGTAGAACTACTGTGAAACCTACTGTAAATTGATTAAAATTTTTCTAAAATAAATATTTTTAAAGGTATTCTCTTATAATTCATTTAAAAAGTTCGTACTTGAAGCATAAAACTGCAGTTTTTTATGTTCATTTTTTAGAAAAAGGAAGATAAGGTTTAAATTACTTATTGTCATAGTTTTCAAAGAAATCTGGCAAAAAAAGATAATTTTGCAATTTTGTGCAAACCTGTAAAAAATATAGTGCTTTTAGTTATAATCTCGCAACCGTTTTTGGTATGATAAACTCGCAGCGTTCAGTGAATGGGTTTAGGAGCTTCTTTTCTAGGCAAATGATATATTGTTTATACATTATAATGGTTTACTATAAATCATTATAATGAAGAAATGCATATCATGATTGAATATATGATTATAATGATTGAAATGCAGACACATCAAATATGCCCTAAACGTATCAATCATTTTTATTCAGCAAATATAAACAAAACCCTTAGTTTCCAAAACCGCAAAATTGTACCCTTGAACCATCTTTTCTTCCAAAGAGAGGTCCAAGACCTATAAATTTCGCTGCTCTAGAATCTGTTGTCTAGCCAAACTGTCATGAGCTCCAGGTGAAGGTCATTTTTCTTCTTCCCAATTGCTTTACACTGTTCCCTAAAGGGCTATTCAGGCCACAGCACCTTTAGTCCTTGGAAAACTGATCATCACAGCTAGGCTCACGGGTGATTATTTTTACAGCTGTTCCACAAATAAAGGATGGGATAGTGAGGAAGAGTTATGTGGCGAGATGTCACAAATGTTTTTTACCCTTTCCACACGTTTTGAATTATGCTTGTAAGGTATTTTTTTTAAAATTTCTACGAATGGAATTTTATTTATGAAAATACTCTTTTTCGTTAGAATATGGTGTGAACTTTCTTTGGTCAAAATAGTATTTTAATAGCGAAAATTTCACGAATGAAAACTGATGTTTTGAAAATTAACTTTGTCGCTAAAAAATTTAAATATTCTTATCATTTAACGTTTGTAATGATATTCCCTTAGAAGCGTTACCTTAGAAAAAAAGTTTTGTGAAAACATCATAATAACGTGAACAACCTCATTTTGGAAACATTTCTTTGTATTTCATACAATTGTCCTGTAGTACTCACAGTTACATCTGCGTACAACAGTGCTACTATTTTTATTTTTGAACTATACAAAGATATTAACTGCTCCTAAGGATAATTGAAATTAATTGTCTTTTAAAAAAATCAACTTTAAAAATTAAAAATAACTATTAAGCAAGAACAAATTCGTGCAAAACAAAACTTTTGATTATTTTCTTCTTAATAAAACTTAGTTTTCAATGAATAATGAATAATGTGTGTCCGAATATTTTGTGTATATTGATTTTATTTTTATCTAGAGAATATACCTCAGAATAGTAAAATAAAGCATTACAAAAATTCTAGCACTATCCATCCTAAATGTCCGAAAAAACAAATACTTAAGCTTGGCTTTGACAACTCATAATTTTTTATTGGCGATATATATTTTTTGATAATGGCCAGTTCTCTAGATATCAGATTACGATTTGTTTTAATTTTTTTTTTGACTCGGTGTAGTCTAGTGCCCGAGTAGTAAGAAGTAGTTCCGGGTTCGGGCTTCGGCTCCTCTTCACCTTTATTTGTTATTGATTATATCATGTATTCAAATTATCGTTTCCACGTTCTGTCAACTTATGTAAATTTCTACTTAAGTTCTTCTTAAGTTTATGCAAATGTAGTTATATCCCACAATGCCTTCGTTCCCCATATAAGCAAGCTGCTTTCCACGATCGGTGCTGTTGTATCAGTTCTGTGCTAATAAACGTTAACGTGCTAAAAACGTGTTAAAGTTCTCGTCCTTCATGCCTGCTAATTACATGGCAATATTATAAATTTAGAAATATCAAGAAAAAATATTTTTTATTTTTAATCCTTTCTTCTAATTTTTAATTAAGTATTAAGCAATAAAACTTAATTGAAATCTCTATTTTTAATGAAAAAAATAATCTTTTGTAAATTCAATCGAAAAATAAATTACATTTTAGTGGCAACTTATTGGACGTTTACTAGTTAAAAAATTAAATCAAGTATTTTTAAAACTAGCATACAAATTAAAATATGTTTACAAAGAACTAACATTCAGTGTACATATACGAAAAAATGATTAATATTGAAACTTAAGTTTTTCAAAAAAAAAAAATAATAATAAATAAATAAATGAATAAAAAAATAAAATAAAGTATTTTTCTAAATGCTACTAATCCTCCAATTTAAAGTATTTATTAATTGATTTCTTTTTTAAATGTTCCAACAACATCTATTAATAAAAGTTGGTATGTATATTGAGACGTCAGTTAAACAAAATTAGTTATTTATCTTTACGTATAAAAATGGGCAAAAAATAAACTTTCTTTTGCAAATTTTCAACTTCATAATTTTTTTAAAAATCTTATCCCACTAGATCTTATCCCTTGCCAACTTTTGTTAAACGGTTATCTTTATACACAGGAAAAAATTGAAAATCTACACAAATTTACTTAAAAGCTTTAGGGTTTTAACCATTTCCTAACTGAAAAAGTTAAATTTTTTTAAAATATCTCAACATAAAATATCACTCACCCCATTTTACCAATCCACCATATAAATTTATAATATAACACATCCTATATACTATATCACTATACAATAAACCTACTTCCATTATAAAGGACACCTTCTTATTTTTCAATATACTTATCTCACAACATTCGAGAATGTTTAATTATTTTATGGGCAGCCCTAAATTCTAGGTAATGCGTCCCCTTAAAATGAGTTAATGAATTCTGCTTTAATATTAATGCTTGCAAACGTTATTTAACCTAACTTTAATCTCATAAAAAGTTCCATAAGAGTCGAGTTATTTCAGCAAACAAGTTTTCTAATTTTTTTTGAAGGAAATGCGTTTTCTTATTGTAAAAAGCCTATGTATTAGACATCAGTAAATAACCTAATGTTTGTTAAACAAATATCGAAACAAGTTGATTTGGAGATGTTTTGCACTTTGAAAATGTTTGTTTTTTGTGTTTTTGTTTTAACTCCTTGTAATCTCTCTCTCTCTCTGTTTGAATAGTAAAGGTATTTCTTATATTGTCATAATTATTATTAAGCAACATTATTCAAAATAAATGACATCACTTTCACCAAACCGAAAATTGCAGACCCTAATACTTATAATATATTTTTAAATATTTTTTTGAAATGTTAGGATATCAGTTTAATTATTCTTACTTTTGGGTTCCTTTTACCTTAGCAAATGTTTCGTCACATAAGCTAAATAAGAAACAACAGATTTATTAAAACATTAAGTTGTAACACTTTTAAGAAAGTAAATAAAACAGTACAAGGAAATATATAATAAAGTAAGTAAAATGCATTTCATATAGGGGTAAGTGGTGTACCTTGGACGTATGTGTACCTCGAACCTATGCTGATTCTAGCTCGATTAGCTTAGATATTGAAACAACACCACATGCAGTTAAAGTATTTGCTACCAGGGATCTCAGTGAAGTTCTATCTGTTTGCTTAAAAGGTCAATTTATTAAAGAGGTTTCGAAAAACTAAATTCACAGTTCAAAATTTATTTTTGTCAGATTCTTTAGTGTAATTTTTTACTCAAACATGTAGTGTTTATTCAGAAACGATGGTTATGCAATATAAAGCAAAGTTTTAGCTATAAAACAGTGTGCTTGAAATTAAGTTATGTCTAACCTTAACTTGGTGATTAACTATTTTGTTTTTAATATCCAAGTGGTGTACCTCGAACCTAATACAAGTGGTGTACCTTGGACTGGTCCAAGGTACACTACTATAGGTCTTATGTGCTTCAGATTGTTGAAAACCCTTTTTAAAATTCAAGTAAATTCTTTCCTTTGAGAAATTAAGTATTAACATGCAACTATTTAAGCTATTAATATGCAACCCTGATTTGTAAAATCTAGAAAAAATGGAAAATTGTAAGAAATTTTGATATGATGTGATAAAATTTTTTTTTGTAGTTAATTATTTAGATTTATGGAAGCCTATAAAATTTTAACCATATTGATATAATATAGAAAATAATTATTGCATGCTCATCTAAAAAGATATTTTTTACAATGAATATCTAAGCAGAACATTCTTTCTACGTTTAGGCCTTGTTGAATAAACATAGGGGGAAATATTTGAGTTTTTTTTTTCAAATTTAAGACAGAAAGATAGCCAAATGTTTTTCTATGGCATGAAATAACAGTTTAATTTTATGCTGCATTTTAACGAATACACCCGAGAAAGATTGCATTGCAGCTGAAAAAGCCAAAAGGGCACTAAAAAAACTATGGCAATAAAACCCCTTACTGAGCCAATTGACCTAACATAACCAATTACTACAATCTTGGCTAGAAATAAGAGTAGGTTGTAAAATGTATTTTTGAATTTTATGTGGCTAATAAATATTGGTTTTCGGACTGTAAATCGAGTCTCTCTACCTGTTAATAAATGGCCCAAGGTACACTTCCGGTTGGACCAAGGTACACCGCCCGTGGTGTACCTTGGTCCTAATTACAATTTTCTGTATTTATTTTTTTAATAGTTGAAATCATTTAAATAACGTGTCAAAATAAATATATGTTGTATATAACAACATAAAGTATTCAGTAAAAATATTTTTATTCACTTTTTGCAAGTAATTAAGAAAATAAAAATTGAAAAGTCAAAATAGGTCCGAGGTAACCCACCTTCCCCTACGATTAATATGTGTAAAAAATACATTCAATTCAAAATAAAATTATATATAAATATATAAGTCAAAAACTATACTTAGTTCCTCAAATTATATCAAGTTTTTTTTTTAAGAAAATGTTTTTTTACTTCTTTTCTTTCCAGACTATTAACCATTCGTAATCTGCCATAAATGACGCGTGCCATGGGCTCATTACAAAAAAACGACTCTAAAGAATGAAGTCCGCGCAATTAGAATCAGAAGAAAATAACGGCAACAGTTTAGGTTGAAAGATGTTGTTAGGACATTTCCTCTGTTGTTGTTGTTAACAGTATCAGTCTGAGTCCCATTCCCCGGTGTAATTGCCACTGAATTCTTTTAATTCGAGTAATCATTCTTTTTCGAGATCGCTTCGAAAGACATTCAGAAGACAAAAAATAGAATTTAGTGGCCATTCGTAGCAGTGGTTTGATAAAATATTTGTTGATTATTGGCGGATATTAAGTAAAATTGTCTGGGAAATAAGAATAATTCTGGGAAAATGAATGATAAGAGATATTCATGTACAAATACTCTGCGAGAATTGTTAAAAACTCATAACTTTATTAACAACTCTTTATTGACTAGAAGTTTTTGCTTAGAACCCCTGTTCCGAACCATCCAACCCTATAATCAAATCGGTTGAAGTGTAAACTTTTCTCCGCATGTGGTTTAAATTTAAATTTTTAATTTTTTTTTAAATATTACACTTTACAGTACATGATTTTAAATGGCTTCTTTGTGATTTAAATTTTAAAATTAGATAAAATTATTTTTAAAAAATTGTAAATTTTAAAAAGCTATGTGCATTGCTGAAAAACCTGTGAGTCAGGTGATGGGTTAATGAGTCTGAATCCCTTAGAGAGTTAAGATGGACAAAAAACACGAATCCATCTTACACACGCATTTTACTGCTTTGTAAGGCGGCAAAAGTCATTTTTTGAAGGAAAGTTGTTTATTTGTTCATGTTTAACAAAAGAAGGGGAAATTTACCAAAAAAACTGTAGTTTTACTAAAGAAAATTCAATGAAATATAGTTAGACGTGACCAATTAATTTAATTAATACATTCTAAGGAATATTACTTAACGCGCTCTGTAAAATACCATTAATTATTAATTTGTCATCTTACACTCTATTTCCGTTTTTAACGATTCTTAATCGTTTGATTGAGATTATGTATGTTGGACTGGTAAGTAAGGCGCATTTCTTATAATCCAGTATTTGCTGGTTAGAATCGTGCCCTTACGTGTTTCCGTTTATCTATTTAAACTTTGGAATTTTTAACATAAAAGCGCATTTTTGATAACAACTTTCATTAGTTAGGGTTAACCGCGTTTATTACAGAAAATTTACACACTTTTCTTAATTTTTTGAAGTTTCGAAACTTAATTTGTCGAGAGTTTCTTTTTGCAGTATACTTTAAACCATAATTGTAGTTGTAATACATGTTGTTAAAGTATGCAGTTAATTAACAAGTGTATGTAAAATTAAACTTAATTGTAAATGTACTTGTGTAGTTTTCATAATTTTAAAACAAAAAGGAGTTAAAACATTATCCAACTTAATCTGCAAATCGGTTGGACTTCTAAGAAGCGTACCGACAAAATGTTGGTGTTTCCCATCACTCTTTTTATTGTATTTGGATCACAAAACATTTCAGGAGCCAATGCTCTTTTTTTTTATCGGAAAAATGTTGTCCACAAATTCCTTTGTGCAAACTAATAAAATAACTTATTCCTTCCAGTGATTGGTTTTGCCGTGGAACTTTATTGTAGGTGTAAAAGGGATATTGAATATCCTAAGGTCAAATAGAAAGAAAAATGCTCTTACTAATATTGTAGGTCTTATCTTCATTTTTTTTTCGAGGGATATTTTAGTTTAGTGGTTGTTTAAAAAAACAAAAATTCCAAAAAGATTATTTTTAGTATTTTTTTTTTATTTCTATCTTTGCAATAGCAATACCAAAATGTGCAGCATAGAAAACTACTATAATCAATATTTTTTAATTTATTTTATCTAGTTCTTGATAATTTTCAGTGGATAAGCAATATTATGAGTAGATAGATAAAATAAATTTAAGTGGTTTTGTCTAGAAATTAAATCTGATATAAAATAAGGTTTTCAATGACGACGTTTTATTTTGGTTTATATTTCTAATATAGAAAATTGTAATGAGAAATACAAACTCGTATCATGTTTCCTTGAGTTTAGGATAGGGATATGGAACGATTAGAGTCCAGAATGCTTGATAAATTTTGCATACAAAAAATACCCTATTCATCCATATGAAAAATTTGCCCTCATCAATCAAGCTGGAATTTTGTTGATCTAATATGTAACAAAATTGTCACTTGGATGAATAACGGCCAAATTATTCATTGTTTACTATTTTTCAGTGATCAGTTATAAATATTTAAATGTAAAATACTTACATTTATCCACCAGTTCAGACGTTTGCATCTAGGCATGTTAAAAAAAGACAGTTTGTTTGCAAGTAATGTCACCTAGGCCGCCTGATTAAAATGCAAGGTTAAAAGTTGATATTTTATATTTATCATTATGCAATTGCAAAGTTTTATTCCTCTTACATAGTTAAAATTAATCATACATCCAAATAAATTTATTTGAACCATACTATTTATATTTTAATTGCAATTTAGGGAACGTATAACCAAAGCATCAACCAATCAAAAATGCTGAAATTTCGAAAGGAGTGGGGTAGGTAAATATAAACACTGCTCAAAACAATTAGCACGCTTTACTTCCAACTTTTGCTTCACTTCCAACTTTTAAATTTTCATTCTAAAAATCTTAAACTTGTGAAATAGAATCATTATGCATTCGGAATGAATTAGTAGAAAACAAGGGGAAAAAACTTAGTTTTTTAAACTAAAATATAAGGGAATTTTTTTTTTATTTTTGTGTCTTAGAATAAATAAAAAATTTAAGGGGAGAACATATAGTCCAGTCATTTTGTCAGAAAAATAGCCTGTCAGATGCAAATGGTGGGGTCAAAGGTTTTATGCTTTGAAGTGGTTTATATTGATGCTAATAAAAAGGAACTATGGTTGCCCACCAAAATTTCCAAAGGCACAATTTTGGAGAGCCAAAAAACCGCGAATTTTTTGGCCTTTTTTAGTTTTTTTAATATAACTCTGTAACTAGAAATCCAATGGCTTAGCCATCAATTACTATTTTAAAGAGCATAAAATTCTCTACAAACTGCACGCTCTAAAGTTCCCCCTAACCCCACCAGGACGTAAGCTACATCTCTTAAAAAGGGGTGCATTTTTCCAACATCCAGCAGAATCGCGAAAAATCGCATCCCTTCACTTTCGGATTGATTTAATGCATATTTTTTGGTTGGAATATTTTTACTTTTAAGTAATATATTGAAAGAAGAATGCTTTTAAAATATTTATGATTACTTTTTTTTAAAGTTATTTTTTTCTTCGTAAAAAAACGCAATGTAAATCGAAGTTTATAGAAACCCTTGTTGGGGCGCTCGCTTTTAGCCCTTTCAGTAACAAAAATTTACTACACTACAGAAACATCTGATATTCACAAAATAAGCTTATTTTAGGTCAAATATACGAATTCCATAAGAAAAAAAATCATTAAAATTTTTTATATGGCTTTTGAATCAATGCCAAAACTTTTTAACTGTGGAAAACAGCAAAATAAAAATATATATATTACCTAAAAACGCTTCAAGTTATACATTTTAAGGCATCTGAAAATATTATTAAAAAAATTTAGTTATTATTTTAACCGAAATAGTTTAAATTGTGTTTTAAATATGTGGAACAGAAGTGAACTTATCAAAAATCAGGAGAAACGCTTGTTGACTATTTTCTAAATAAAAAAATAGTAGTTCTGACTTCTATTGAGATTAATTTAAAATGTTGTCTGATAGAACAAAGTATGAAGAATTGAATGATCTGTGTTTGGATGTCATAGCGGAACATAAACATTTTGAAGAAAATATTGAAAGTGATGATGCCAAATGGCATCACTGGGACTGAAAGGGTTAAAATCGAGCGACTATTTTGTGACGTGAAATGCTTTGGACGAACTAGATACTTAGTCAACTGATATCTGAAGAGTACACAGGAAACACCGTTTGATTTCGTAGAAGGCTTTCGTAGAAGGAAACAGTATCATACTGCTTATACTTCGTTGCTTGCAGCTGCTCATAAATGTCAACAGCTCAGGCAGAAGACATGTTTCGTCACATATGACCAACCGCTGTATTTGAAAGCGAGAGATATAATTGCAAGTGGACATCCAGAACTAATTAATGTAACAGTAAGGCTTGGAGGCTTCCACCTACTCATGTCCTTCATATGATCAGTTGGTTTTATCATGGCTGGAAGTGGGCTAAAAGAGTTGTTAACCAGCATTTATGCTGAGAATAGTGTTGACCAAATTATGTCGGGTCATGCATACTCTAGAGCTGTACGAGCCCATCTATTGACTCATAGTGTTTTAGCTGGCCTAGTGTGGGATCAGACTGAACTAACAGATGACGAACGTGCCGCTATGGAGTATAAAATTGGCAGCTACGATCAGTCAACAGTTGCTGTGACCCAAGACACCCATGACTATGTCAAAGAAGTAGTGAAAAAATATAGAGAAGCCTGGATTTTCCATGAGAATAGGGGACCCACTGCAAAGTTATGGGTTCAATACTACCAGATGGTCACTCTCATCAAGCAATTTATTGAAGCTGAGAGAACAGGCGATTGGAAACTCCACCTTGAAACTGTACAAAAGATGCTGCCGTACTTCCACGCTGCAGGACATTTTTTATATGCTAAATGTGCTCACCTTTACCTACAAGATATGTTGATTCTTGAAGACACAATGGACCAATCTGAATATCAAAAGTTTACTACCAAAGGTAACTTTACGATACGTCGTTCAGATAAGAGTTGGTCGGGGATATGGTCTGATATGACTATAGAGCAGACTTTGATGAAGACTATGAAGAGCTCTGGAGGTCTTACACGTGGTCGAGGTATCTCAGATAGCGTCTTAGCAAGATGGACCCTGGGAATGGTTCACATGCAAAACATATGCGACGAGATAGAAGCATACGCCAATGTGGGTTTTGAAACTTCTGAACAACACGTGGATGCTAGAAGTTCCCGAATTGATAGAGATAAGCATGACGCAACCAAAATTTTAAATTGGTTGTTGATACATCATCCGTTTCCTCAAAGCGAATGCTTAATGTATATTATCTATAATAACTAACTTTTTTTAAATAATATTTTCAGATACCTTAAAATATAGAACTCAAAGCGTTTTTAGGTAATATATATATTAATTTTGTTGTTTTCCACAGTTAAAAAGTTTTGGCATTGTTTCAAAAACCATATAAAAAATTTTAATGATTTTTTTTCTTATGGAATTCGTATATTTGACCTAAAATAAGCTTATTTTGTGAATATCAGATGTTTCTGTAGTGTAGTAAATTTTTGGGACTGAAAGGGCTAAAAGCGAGCGCCCCAACAAGGGTTTCTAAACTTCGATTTACATTGCGTTTTTTTACGAAGAAAAAAATAAGTTTAAAAAAAGTAATCATAAATATTTTAAAAGCATTCTTCTTTCAGTATATTACTTAAAAGTAAAAATATTCAAACCAAAAAATATGCATTAAATCAATCCGAAAGTGAAGGGATGCGATTTTTCGCGATTTTGCTGGATGTTGGAAAAATACACCCCTTTTTAAGAGCTGTAGCTTACGTCCTGGTGGGGTTAGGGGGAACTTTAGATAGTGCAGTTTGTAGAGAATTTTATGCTCTTTAAAATGGTAATTGATGGCTAAGCCATTGGATTTCTAGTTACAGAGTTATATTAAAAAAACTAAAAAAAGGCCAAAAAATTCGCGGTTTTTTGGCTCTCCAAAATTGTGCCTTTGGAAATTTTGGTGGGCAACCATAGTTTATTTTTATTAGCATCAATATAAACCACTTAAAAGCATAAAACCTTTGACCCCGCCTTTTGCACTTGAAAACTACCAAATGACTGGACTAATAGTTGGCGACAGCAAAAATGAGCAATTTTTATTGATTTCGAAATGCTCTAAATAATTAAAAAATTAAGTAACAAAAAGCAAAAACAAAATGTACCAAGTTATAAATTGTACTTTTGTTATTAGATTTATACCGAAGAATCTTACTTAAAAACATTTTTTTTTTAGAAAATAGATATTTTGAAACATACAATTACGAATTTTCAAAAATACAAGTATTTTTTTCCATACCATTTGTACAAAAAATATACAATGAATGTACGCAAAACTTGTTTCAAATGCAAGTAAACAGTTAGATTTATATTGGTCACCTGTTTTTTTTTGCCTAAAATATTTTTTAATCTGATTTAAAAGACATTATATTCAAAATTCATAAAAATTCTGATTTTCAACGCAGAAAAGTATAAAATAATATATATTTTTTAATTTGTAAGACAAAGTGAGGTGACCTAAATAGATCTAAAATGGTTTTATAACACAAAAAATATTAAGAAATATTAATAGATTTAGAGAAAAGTGTACCGATGTGTTGAAAATTATAGTTTTGAGAAAAACGCGAAAAACAAATACAGTCGATCCCGTTAACAAGAACTCGCAGGAGCCACCGAAACAATTCGTGCATTGAACTAATGAATAGTAATAAAAAATCAACTTAAAAAATTCTTATTATATAATGTAATACATAAATGATACAAGAGCATACAATTAGTAATTCAAAGAAGGCGTGGCGCACTTGTTTATTTTTATAATTTTATTTTTTATAAGAAATAATTAACCGATCGATACAAAATTGGTCTCATTGATAGATCAGGTTTTCATCTATCAGAAAATACTGGTTTCAAAAATTCGAATTTTTGGTTTTTGTTAACTAAGTTCTCTCCTTAATAGTATATAAAATAACTACATCACAAAATATTTAATTTGAAATAATAACTGCAATTGATAATGCTTTAATGATTAAGTCTGCCTTGGACTGGTATTAACTTAAAAACAAATTAAAACATATATAATTTTAATTTTTCATATTACTTTAGTAAAATTAGAAAAAAAGTTACAGAGAAGAATGAAGGCTTTAACAATGATTTTTTTCATCTGAAAGCTCCAGGTATTTAAAAAAAATGACACTAAAAATATGTATCAAGTCAGCCGATTCTCAAGGGCATTTAAAAAACATTATAATTAAGCCCTATTTTTTGGTTCCTTTGCATGTACTTAATCTCACTTATTGTTCTCTTTATTGTAAATATATAACTTAATATTAAATCTTTAATCATAAAGTTCATTGTAAAAAAAACTACATTTGTTCCCCACAATTTCTCAATAAAAGTGCCCCAAAAGAAGTAAAGAAAACAGATCTTAATACTCTTTAATATATTCAACTATTCCATTAAAAAAATATCGGCGTGCAATGAGCGTAACTTTCAACTTAGTTGTTTTCGGTGTGAACACAAAGACAATTATCCTGGTGAAAAAAATTTCCAGCGATAATTAACAAATTAAAAACAAAAAGACCTTGATTGGGTAGCCCGAGGATTTAAAAAAGTGGAACCACGATTTTTTTATTGTTCCCCTGTTATTAGGGACAAAGAAGAAATAGTTATGTTAGGCATTTTCAAAATTTCCGACTGCCTATTTCTAGCCTTCTAGAGGAGCTTCAATGCATATACATTTGTGACCTTAGTCAAGTGACGCTGTCGACAAATGAGCAGTCATAAAAATCAAACCAGTGGTACCACCGTGACAAAATAGGCGATTGTGTGAACTATTAATAGGACAAAAAAGATATCTATAACAGTAAAACATAAAAACAAACTGTTCTTTTAAATTAACTTGTGTTTCTTATATTGCCTGAATGAGTTCAGGAAAATTAATCCCCTAAGTGTGTTGAAAGAACTATAAAAATATGATGATTCTGATCATGCTTTATTCGATTCAACACACAAACTGTGTTTTTTGTTCTGCGTGTAATTTTGAGCTGTATTTTTGTTTCTTATTCAAATGGACGACTGATTTCCTTTTATTGTAAGACAAAGTTTAAGATTCAAGTTTGTAATTTTTTTATGGCATCTCTTTAAGTTATTTGTCAGAATTTATTTTTTGAAGTAATTTGTAGTTCAGTGGTCTTTAACAAATTTATTTACCTTCCATTATGTTTCTTTTCATATGTTTAAAAAATTCCTTAAAATACTAGTTAGTAGCATTACATTTTTATACAGTAGAGTCTCGGTTATCCGAAATTCGGCTTAACTGAAAGACTCCAGATTTTTTTCTTTGATAAAATATTAAATGTGCGCATAAACGCTCCAATAACGAAATACGTAAAAATTAAATACGTACTTACTAATTTGTATTGCTGACCCGACGGCATAATGGTTAAGGTTCTAACATTTGGGGGTGCTGGGTTCGGGCTCGAATTCCGGTATTAGTGTTTTTGTTTGTCAATAAGTGTTGTTATTTGTCTAGGTGTTTGTGTTGTCATTCTTTGTGTGTCTCTTGTGTCTTCTGGCGAGCGGGGTAACGGGCTATAAAGCATATGCTCTTCCCTTTTAGAGGACGCACCCACTGTCATTTGTCACACTTAGTTGGATTTATTTCTACTAATATGCAGTGCATTTTTTGTTGAGTAATTTGGTTTGTTTATAATCAGCCTTGACGTAACATCTTTTAAACAAGAGAACGTCTGAGGTAGTGGCTTCGTTTTGATCTTTTGTGTATAATATCTAAGGGGCCTGATCTAAGATTTTTGTATCTTCCTTATGCGAAATGCTGCATGTGTTAGACTTGGGCTTATCTTCATTATCGGGTTTGTTTTCGTTCCGGTTTACTGATTGTTTTCTAGGCGTGAGGTGGATGACTCCCAATTATCCGAAAATTCCTTTTGAATCTCGATATTCCGAAAGTGCTCCTGTCCCGTATCTTTCGGATAAACGGAACTCGACTGTAGTTTCAGAAAGAACATTTTTAACATTTGTTTATATTTTTCTGCTTCTGCATATACATTTTTAGGAAGAAATACTCACTTGTAAGAATGTTTCAAGCGTCAAGATAATTTCGTTTCTTTTTTTTGCAAATTTTTCCTTGCTAGTTCACATTTGTTTAGACTAGGCTCATACTCCTCGAAGCAAATTTACTACAATGTAAACAGAAGCTTGTTTTTATTTCACGGCAGAAGCTTGTACAGAAGCTTGTAATATAAACAGAAGCTTGTAATATTTCACGACATGATTTCTTACAAAAATGCGAAATCCTCACTCGTTTTTGCAAATTTGAGTATTCATTCCTCAGTGCGCTGTTAAGTATAATGACTCTGCTTTTTCTCATGGACTTTAAAAAAAAAACGCTTTTGAAATGTAAATTTACCGTTACAAGTTCAAGAATAAATTTGTCATTCTTAATTTTTGTGTCGTAAAATACTTGATCAAGGGCATTACTATCGTAAAAGTGAATTTTAAAAAATAAAATGCAACGATAACATTTATAAATGATTTAGGTGTTTCATCTTTGAATCCTTGAATATCTAAGGGCCTTATAAGATTTTTCTAGCTTCCGTATGCGAAATACTGTACTTGTAAGACTCGGGCTTACTTAGTTAGTTGTGGTATCTTGCACTAACTATCAAGTTGTGGTATCTTGCACTAACTAACTGTATAACATTTCATCTGAGTTCTTTACAAATTAATGGTTAAGGAATAAACTTAAAAGTAGAATTTTTAGTATAACAGTACTTATAAAATTAAATATTTAGAATATTTTAAAAGGAAAACTTTATTCTATAAACATTCTACTATACAATTAAACGTAAAAGGATGAAAGTTATCAAAGTCAAGCATTTAAGAAGGGTTAAAATTTAAAATATTATTATGAATTTTCTCTTCTGGACATAACAGCTTCCAAAGGAAGCTGTTATGAAATTGAAATTTCTTAGTTCTAATAGCCAGATACACACTAGTTACTTAAATTTTATTTATATATTATTGACTAATTTGTGTATAATGATTTTTATTTTTCTCAATCTAGACATGTGACAATATTTGCAACATCAGCAATTCGAAAAAGTACACAAGATATTATAATAAATATGTTTTTTTAATAATTAGTTAAAAGAAATATATTCCATTCTTATTGCCAACTGCATATTTAGAAAGAACACCAGATCCAAATAAAAATTAACAAAATAATATACAATATAAACTGTAATTATATCACCAATTTTATTATATCCACGCTATTCTTGAAAACGTATAGATACAAGCAACATTACTAAACAGATTTTTCTACGATTGATACATTCAAATCTTTAAAAAAAGCGTTTTCCAAACACAGGACTGCATAACAACAGGTGCAAATTTCAATACCACCTCCAGGTTAAAAGAAATATCCGGAAAGCAGTGCCAAAAAAAAAGTCCTCGACAAGGCCTATGAATGTATTTTGGCTCAAGTCCACCGTTCCCAGGAGAGCATCAACATCCTGCATGAAAAAAATAACGAAAAAATTTCAGATAAACCTAAAAAGAAGAATATTAAAAGAGAAGAAAACACTGGGATAATTTGAACGACTCTTCGACTGCGTCACGCAAGAATATGGCGAGAATGTGGATTAGGTTAACCTTTACTAACATTTCTTAACAATTGTAGTTGTTAATATTGAAAACACTGTTTGTTTTCGAAACAATCATAAGGTGTGTAATAAGTGAAATAAGTAGGTAAAATGTATACGTTCCTCCCTTAATTTATTATATCTGTAAATTTGGTGTAACGCTGCTAATTAAGTTTGGTAAAAAGCTACGTCATAAATTTGGTGAAAAGCTACTTCTTTAGTTTGGCATACCTCACAAATTTAGTGTAACTCTATTTCTTATGTTTGGTATTGCCTTGCTCCATTAAATTTGATTTAATCCTCTGGGATATAAGCAAATCGAATGAAGGGTAAACTTGTTTTCTCTGTATGAGTTTAAAATAACTGGTTTCGACTGAATTTTTAACTTTATTTTTATAATACTTTATTTCTATAGCACATAATACTAAATGACCTCTCCAAACTTTTTACTTTAAAATTCTGTAAAATTAAAAAAAAACTATTTTTTTAAACTTATGTGTGTTCCTAGGAAACCTGACATTCAAGTGACATGTTTATACGTCTGTATTTCTTAGAGGGAACGCTTCTCCTTAAGTTTCACATAACGTTTCGCCATAAATTTTGTTAAACGCTACTCCTCAAGTTTGTTCTAATGTTGCTTCGCAAATGTAGTTTACTTCTGTTCCTTAAGTTTGGTATAACGTTACTTCATAAATTTGGTTAAACGCTACTCCTCAAGTTTGGTCTAATGTTGCTTCGTAAATGTGGTTTCAGTTCCTTAATTTTGGTATAACGTTACTTCATGTATTTAGTGTAACGCTACTCCGCAACACTGTAAAAAATTTCCTTAACTTTCCGTATATATACCAGGAACTTCCCGGGATTTTTCAAGTATCCATCGCTTCGTGATATGTTCCCGGGATTTTCAGGTTTTCCCTTTCAAATCTGGCCACGTTTGCTATGAACCGCCGCCATTGCTCGCGGCGCCTCGCTCAAAATCAGTAACGTTGTTGGTACAACGAAGTTCTTGAAAGGCCCGTCCGTATGGTCGAGTGGTTAAGGCATCCGTCTCAGGATTCAGCCTTCTCAAAAGTGCGGGGGGTTCGAATCCCACCTACTGCCAGTCATCCTATAAATCGGATATTTGTACTGGGAGAGAGTAGAAAATCCAATTAGTGACGGATGGGTCCGAGTACACGGGGGCAGACGTGCTCGTTAAATCTGTGGAGTCCAAAGTCCCGACGGCTTCAGCGTACGATGTCGCTCGAAGCTCCGTTGGGTGCCCGCTCAGTTTCCTGAATGGTTCCATTTATTTTATAGAAGGATTCCTGGTATTTTCCAGAAAGGTTCCAGGTATTTTCCAGAAATGTTCCAGGAATTTTCCGGAGAAGTTACTGTCTCTTAGGCCGCCTCGGTGGCTGAATGGTTAGTGTACTGGCATTTGGAGCTGCTGAGGTTGGGTTCGAATCCCGGTCAGGCATGGATATTTGTACTTGTCAATAAATGTTGTTATTTGTCTATGTGTTTGTGTCGTCCTTTCTTTGTGTGTCTCCTGTGACTGTCCCTTCTGGCGAGCGGGGTAATGGGCTACATAGCCTACGCCTTTCCCTTCTAGAGGGCACATTTGCATTCCATTTCTACTGTCTCTTAGTGGGATTATTTCCATAATTTTGGGGAAGGTTACTGATATATTCCAGGAACATTACTGGTAAAAATTGGGCAGCTCAGCTGCCCATTATTTCCCAGTAACGTTCCTGAATTTTTTTTTACAGTGAAGTTTAGTAAAATATTGTTTCATAAAAGTTTAATTTTGTTCCTTAAGTTTGGTTCAACGTTACTTCATAAATTTGGTGTAACATTACTCTATAAAGACAGAATAACATTGCAACGTGTTTTTACAAGCGATTCATTTACTGCAAAAGTTTGTTGCAACGTTACCCCAGCTTTTCGAAGCACCGTCCCAACATAGCTTAACAGTGAGTAAAATGCTGATAAAAGGGTGGTTTGTTAAGTGTGGTATAACTTGCTTCATAAATTTGTTGTAACGCTACTCCATAAGTTCGGTAAACGTTATGCCATAATTTTGGCATAACTTTACTTCTTAAATTTAGTGTAATATTACTCTATAAAGGTAGATTAACATTGCAAAGTGTTTTTAAAAGCAATTCATTTACTGCAAAAGTTTGTTGTAACTTTTCCCCAGCTTCTCAAAGCATTGTCCCAACATACACTCTAAAAAATGAATGCTAAAGAAAAACGAAATTTTCCTTAATTTTGACGATTCCGTTACTGGCAAATGCTCCGAGTTTTCGTTTCCCCAAAGTGAGAAAATTTGAATCCTCATTTTTATGAGGATTTGAATGCCGTCTAATCTAAAGAAATATTTCGTCATTTTTGAGCATGTGAGTACAACAATGAGATTCAGTTTCCTCAAAATCAAGATACAGAATCGTCAAATCAAGATCGTAAAAGTGAGGATTCGCGTTTGCTCAAAAGTCACGTGATAGTTTGACGAAGCAATCCTCGAAATTTACGAAATGTGGCCTGAGGATTCATGAATCGTCAAAAATGAAAGTGTTATTTCTGAGAGTGTACTTTTACAGCGAGTAAAAGGCTGGTGAAAGATAACCGCAAGTTCTCCTCTCCAGCTCCTCAAAAGATTGTGAGAGGGTGTCGCTCGCAACACGCATGCGTGCCAACTCTGCATCGAGTCGAACATCGCGAAGTGAGTAAGTCCCCATCACTGAAGCTCGGGGCATGGGACGGCCCGAACCGCAAATTGCCGCAACAAAAGCCGCACGCAAGACGTTATTGGAAACTCTTACTTAACACTTTTCGGGGGTCTACACTGCAGTTTTTTTTAAAGGATTGATTTCGTGATTCTATTGCATAAAAAACTTTTTATATAATATTTAAAAGATTTTTTAAAAAGAAAAGTTTTGTATGAAATTTTGAATTATAGAAGTTTCTTTGTTCTGTGGACTGTTCGCGATGTGTTTGGCGCGGTTGCTTCCTTAATTTTTTTTCTTTTTTTTGTTTCTTGATTCGGGGTGTTGTGATTAACGTTTGTTGGAGTTATGAGATCGCACGGGAGGATAATATGCCAATGGATTCTACAATTTATCAGTGTATCGTTTGTGGTAACCACAACTTTGGCAACACAACAACCAAAAAATATGAAAATTGGTAAGTTCTTAGATTTCATTCTAGAAGTTCTATGGGACTTTTTTTAAATATTTATGTAAACTCTTTAACTTAACATACTTTAAGTTTTGTTCTTTATTTATTTTATTTAGGTTATAATGCTATGTGAAAAAAATATTGAAAACAAGATTATATTAAATACTACTTATATTTCATTTAAATTTTATTGGATGCGTAACGGTTCATTGGTTACTACTTTTTTTACGTGTATATTTCATTTCTGGTACTGTAAATTTATTCATTTAATGCTATAAGAACTGAATCTAATGAAAATTCCATTTGTTAGATAAAATTTGTATGAAATAATGCAACAATATTGGCAAAATTTCAATTATTATATTTACTAATATAAGTATCTGTGTGATTGGCGAGTAACGTTGTATATTAAAAACATGCCCAGTACAAACACGATTAATTTGTGTTCCCTCCTTTGGAAGAAGATTAAATTTGTTTGAAGTTATAGAAATTTAAATAAGTATATAATCTTGTTTTCTTTCATTCGAAATCTAGTTTGCTTTGAAGTTTAATCTTGTAAATATATACAGTTAAATATCAAAGTTAAAAAGTAGAATTTGCTTTTATTACCTAAATAGGATTGACTGCAGATGAAAAATATGTTTGTATTAATCTTCTACCTTTTCCGTACTTAAGGAACTTGAATTTAAAAAAAATCTTTATTGAAACAAACTGCACTCAATGCAATGAAATTATCCATATGCTAAAACTGTAAACATTAGAATAGAAACATTTTAATTAAAAATAAAAATTTTAGTCTATAATTCTAATAAAATTTGGAAATAAAAAGCTGAGCACTTTTCTCTCAATTATTTTTAATTAGAAGAATAAAAATAAATATCGATTTATTCTTTTAATACCCTATATTTTTATGATAAATATTGCTATCGTTTAGAGCAAATAGGATGCTTGTAGTTAAAAAAAAGTATATTACGCAGTTTAGTAATATTAACAACTTTTAAAAAAAATTAAAATAGTTTGAAAAACATGTTTTTGAATAATTGTTTTTTGAATCTGCCCACTGCTAAATAACCATTTCCCTAATAAGATGTTTTGATTTTTAAAAATGCATTAAAGACAAGAAACATTGGGTTCGTTCAGTACGACTATGAGTAACCACCCTAGCGCAAACGGCAATGCCGCTTTTTAGACATTGGTTCCGCATTTAAATTTTAACGTAATTTTAAGCTTAAATCAGATCGTTTCGTAAAACGATTTAACATAATGATTAAAATGTGATAATGATTTTTATGAATAATTATTATACCTATTAACTAAATGAAATAAATAATTTTACGCCTATACAAAAAAAAAAAAGTCAAAAGCAATAATAACTCTTCCAAGTATTATTTTTATTAAAACAATTATTTAACGTATGGAGTGCACATTAAAAAAAGTGGTATCTGATTTCAATTTGCTATCCACCTTAATGTTGCAATTTTTAAACTAACTCTAATATACTTAACGAATTATCATCCGATTTTTCTTACATTTCTTACAAATTCTTTACTTAAATAAACTGCCATTTTGACTTAACAAAATGTATTCATTTTAATAAAATAATTGAATTCTAACTTCTGATCACCAATAAACCACACAAAAGATTTATCCTTTTACACGGTCATCCCAAATCCATTTTTTATCCTAAATTAAATTACTCAGCACCATTTGCTCTTTCAGCTTCACATGCTTAATGAATCTGACTTAATAACAAAAAGTTAAAAACATATTTCATCATACATTTTATTAATTTACTTCGTTTTTTCCCCTCCTCTGTACATCACTCATTCCCCCCGTTCAAATCCACACGCTAAATGAAGAGTGGGAAAAGGGAAGCAATTTCTATCATGCATGCATCGTCTTAAACAATTAATCGATTATGAATGAAATTATTTAATACAAAAGGAACTAACAACCCAGATTAAAAAATAATGAATTTAAATTTGACGATCCTTGAGCAATGTATCGCCCTTTTAACATATAATGTCGTTTTAAATGCTTCTACATGTCCAAAGAATGTAAGGAAAGGGATTTTTTTTTATTTCAATGTAGTACATACATTTAGTTCACTGTAAAAAATCCTAGTTTATATGTTATTAGATCTTTAACTTATCATTATTATATAATACAATGTATCGTCACTTTACATACAATCGCTGTACTTATTAATGCAATGAGTTCAATGAATGTAAGGACGATTATATATTCTTATGGTCACTCTTAACAATCGATCCTGTACACATTAAGGACAGTGAATTGTACATACCATATTAAAAAATAAAGAATACACTGCAATAAAATAATTTTTACATTATTGCATTTTTATATTATTACATAATTATATTATGCAATGTATTGCCATTTTACATCAACGAGTACACTCTTAAAGCGAACGAGCGATTTTAACTCAGTCTGATTAATTTTCACTCCTCCAATCTAGAAAATGCACTTCTCCTTTTGAAGTGGATCCTTTGTGTGTTAAACCTCCGACAGCATCACTCCAAACGAGTGATTTTAACTCAGCCTGAGTTAATATTCACTCCTTTCCAGTGTTGAAAATGCACCTCTCCAACTGGAGTGAATTTCACTCTTTTGTTTTGAGTGTATAATGAATAGGAAGGGGATATTTTCTTATGTGTCACTGCTACAGCTCAACAAACGATCAACTACATTCTCTAGACAGTACATATAGTACTGCACATATACACTGTACATGCATTGCACTGTAAAAAAAAACTGTAACTTTACTTTTTAGGGGTAATATCCCCTAAAAAAGTAAAAGTGCTGATATCCCCGTGATGGGAATTTACAGATAACATAAAACTGAAATGGGCCGTAAATTATACAGGAAAATGATATAAATTTCATCTGATAACAATTTAATGTGTTGCAAAAAAAATGGCAATTTACATATGTAGGATTACAATAGGGACTTTGCACTGCACATATTTAACGAATACGTCTCACCTCGTGTACTAGCGTACCTCCGTGAATGAAATATTTTTTTCCAGAAGAAGATGGACGCTTTTAAACACTAGGTTACGGAATGGCATTTCGTAGAGTGGTTTGAATAAACACAGTGAATATTGTAATTATGAAGATCAGAAATCGATCTACCGCCATAAATGTTTACTTTGCCCTCAGTGTTTGTATGGCACCAATCTTCACATGACCCTATCATCAAATTGCTATTAACTGATATGTACAGCACTGTGATGTAAAAAATAGCAAAAGATAATACGTAGTTTACAGAAATTGTTAAACAGTTTAAGTAATCCGGATATAAAAAAGTATTTGCATGATCATTGTTTGTTTGTATTACTCTTTAAAATGCATCTAATTCAAGTCTCAAGCTTCTCCAAGCAGGGAAAAATACCGTATTTACGGTTTATGTTATCCGTAGCCGTTAATGCTTTGTTAATGTGGAGCACCCTGAAATAAAAATGTGATAGCATCTAACTGACTTTAAAACAAATCCTGACTAATTTTGCAAAAAAACAGATTACGTTAAGCGCAACCATTGCATGCTCCTTTTAAATGCGTGGCTTTGTTTGTATACAAATCGTCTGCTTTAAAGCATTATAAAAATCGAACGTGAATGAAGGGTGATTGGGTTCATCAGCCAAAAAAATGTGCACCTATATCCTACGAAACAGAGCATTTGCGATTATTGTATAGCGAGGTATGGTATGGGTACATATGTATTCCAGATTGTGTGCTTGTTCAAAGAGCCGCTTCATAGCGAGGTAACTTTAGAGAATAAAAGCCAGGACATTGAATTTTAGTTTCTCAACGAAATTTCACAATTAATTAAAACCCTCCATTTCATTAACATTTATTTTTTAAAAAGCATCCAATTTGTGCATTTCATGAAAAAAATCATATTAACATACAATCAATTGAATAATTATACACATTTATATCAATATAAAAAAGCATTAATTTAGCTCCTTTTAGGTTAACCTACATTTAGTCAAAAGCAGTGAAGAAGCCAAACTTTTTAATTTTAATTTTTGCTGTTTTTGAAGGCTGGAGAAAGCCTGTTTTATATAAATGTGTTGTTGTTAATGGTTTGTAGGATCGCGTAGAGTGGGGATTAAATGTTGAGTGGCATTTTCGGGACACTTGAAGTGACGGCTTTTGATTTAATTTTGAACGAGCAATTAGTCGCGCCACAGAATTAATGAGCTTTAATGTCTTTTTGCGAGTTGAAAGGAGTTGTTTGAATAATAATTATGCAAACAGAGATTGCTATCAAAGTTTTTTTAAAAGGGAATAAAATTCAGATATTATAAAATAGTTTTTATCTTATAATTAAATTTGCGTATATTTGCTAATTATTAAGGAAATAATAGAAAACTGTGGCTAGTTTTCATGAATTTTTCTTTTTGATTGTATATTTTCTTCTTTCATTATTTTTTAATAAAAATCAAATTATTGCTTTCTTTAGAACGATTATCTATAAAGTAGTTTTACTGCTTTTCCAAAAATTATATGCAGTTTTCGGCAACAATTTTAATGCAAGCATGTTGAGCTAAAAGTATAACACAAAGTACAAATTTGTCAACGATTCGTGGGAAAACTTAACACTTGCAATATGACTTTAAAACTTTTACTTATCATACATTACGCTTATTTTTATATACAATGTATTGTAAATTAAAAATACCCAAGAAGAGTATACCCAGAAAATATACAAATATTGCAGAAATGAAAATCATTTCTATTTTTCATATTGTTCAGTAAATTTCTTTTGGAAAAACTTTAACTAGAAATGGGGGAAAAAATTTCCTTCATTAATTAAATGAATTAATAAATTTTATCAGCAATAAGTAAAATTTGGTTGGTTTCTTGCAATTCAAAATATTTTAGATGCCATAAATACTAGTTTTTCTAACTATGATAAAAACCCATGATTTGGCTTTGAAGACTCATATTTATGTCGCATTAGTAAGATAGTTAATAAACTAATAGGTGAAGTTGTGTTAATAAAGGGAATGTATGTCATAACACATAATTTTAATATTAAATTATTTTTCTTGTATATTAAAAGAAACTTTTATTATTTATGATTTTAATTGTGACATTATGTTTTAATTTTTACTTAATGCTTCAAATTATAGAACTGTCTTTTTATATACATTATCTACTTTGAAAACTAAAAGCTTAATCTAGCAGAATTTCGAAAAAAAATTTATTTAATATATGCACCATATATTTTTCAAGTTACGTAAATTATAAATTCGTATTCAGTATTCATGTGTTGCATAATTCAAAAGCAAATGGAACAAATGCGTCAATAACAGTGTAATGTGTCTTGGTACCAAGTAAGAAAATAATTAGATTTGTATTTAAAAAAAATAAACATTCCAAGCAAATATTTTATTAGAAAGGGAATTATTCATTGTGATGTTTGATGAAAATACTCGCTTTATTTTTCATTTTTTAAACATTTAGATCCAATAATTTAACAAATATAACAATGTTTGCTACAAAATACATAAACACTATTTCACAGAAAACGTATTACAAATTCATAAATTGTGTTTCGTGTTTCATCTAATGCATATATTTATTCTTAACCATTTACCAATTCTACCACTTGCTGATATTTGTTATTTGCTTACTCTTAGCTTATTCATAAGGTACCAAACTTATTATCCGTAATGGAAGCAAAAGCACGATTTACTTTCGCTAAAAGGCTACAATTTTCATTATACGCCACTTCTGATAAAGAGTATTTTTAAAAAACAAAAACCCAAACTTATTATTTTTCTACTTACGCTTCGTTTAACCTAAGGTTGCATGGGTGAACAACTTTGGAGGAACATATCTGTTGCGACAGAAAAAATACAACCAGGAAAAACGAGAGAAAAGCGAAATTTTTTACGCCAATCCAAACACAAAATCGATAATTTTTCTCTACTTCGAACTGAAAAATTACTGTGCACTCCAGTATTGTTCATAGTAAACAGAAGGAAACAGCTAATGTTAAAAAAACTATATTGCGTTGTTTAGATTTGAGATAGTTGTTACTGTTCACTTCATATTATCGTTCCAAAAAATTAAGTCAAGTACATCATAATGTAATGTGATAGGTAATGTAATTCATTCCGGCTGCCTATTTCTAGCCTAATTTAAGAGCTTTGACACAGCCAAATACGCTTCGTAATTTAGAACCCTGGTCAAGTGACGAAGTCGACACCTGAGCGGACACCCAACGAAACTTCGAGAGACATCAAGTCCATCAGAACCAGACAAAACTTCATTAGATAATTTCAATTAGAATTCAGAAAACATAATTAACATTACAAAACTAAAACACAGAATTTGCTTTTGTTTTTTATACGAATATTATTATGATTTTATGTCAATTCGTTTGTTTGAATAACATACTAATAGCTATTGAGGTTCGAAGAATCTATATTAATTTATACCTGTATTCAACGGCATTATTTAAAGTTTAAAGAATAATTTAAGAACCAACTAGAATAATATCTGCTTAGAGCAAGTATTTAAATATTTTGTAGAAATACTGCAAAAATCAATTCTAAAATTAACTTTCATGCCATAAAAATGCATAGCTTGTATAAAAAAAAGTTAACAGTCCATTTTAATGATCTAACAAGCATAATAAATGAAGGATGCATTTTGAGTTGTTGGATTTGATAAAATGGCTATATAATCATTGGTTAACTTACGGGGTCAATTATAAAGAACTGAACTTTCTAATAATGTTAATTGAGAGTCCATTATCCAGACAAACACTCGGGAAGTACATATGCTAATATTTCCCTAAAATGCTCAAATCTACAGGAACAAAGATTTTCCCAACACAATATTTATTCTTAAAAATGGCCCAAAAGAAACATCATAATATAAACAGAATTAGTTGGAACAAATTTGCAAGTTAAAATGTTGTCAAATGATTACAGTGATCAAGAAATACTTCATGTTAGAAGAAAATGATAAAGCTGATGAATGCCTTTTCCGAGGAGTGTTAGCTCTAAATTTCAAGATGTATGACTTCCGTAGAAAGGGTAGAGCGTGGAACAATCGTTGTGTGTGTTTTACTTTTTCTTGAAAACAAATTAATCAGCGTATAACATTTCACGTTTCTTATGTTAGCATGAGATATTTTTAGTAATCCTTTTTTTTTAATATATTTTTTATGCTGAGAGCATTATTAAACGCTGAAAATCTTTGTTTAGATAAAGAAAGAATAATTTGTCAGATTTAAGTAAAGTAAAGTCAGCTTTAAGTTTTTTAAGTTAAACTTCAACAAAAATTTTATAAAAGAAAGTTTACTTATTATTAATAACAATAAAAAACTTTATTATCATTGAAAATTTTGCTACTCGTTTAAAAACACTATCGTAAAGTATTATCGAAGTCATATTAGAATATAAAGAAAGGCGTTTTAATATTTACAATATACTTGTGTGTACACTATTTGCACTAGTATAGAAAATAAATATTTAGATAATTTTTTTAAAACTAATACTATTCATTAAGCAAATGAAAATAAATCTTAAACAAAATTAATGTGTTTCTCATTTAAACACAATTAACACACTTTGTCGGTTTATAATAATATAAACATATAATATTCTCAAGTTTCAAAAGTAATACTAATTTTCTCATGGCCATTACGAAGGAGAAGCTCACCTTATACATGTAATAAGCTATTGTTAGTTGAATGTACTATAACTTGATTTAAAATCCGCATTACCTGAGCGATTGTCTAATGAATTCACCATTAGTTGGCTTCAAAATCCAGCACCATCTCATTGTTATTTAGATTGAAATCAAACAACTTGGTTTCAATTAATTGTGTGCCTAACTGCTGCGAAAACATTCCTCAAATGCTCTGTGATGATTTTCCAGATAATTTACTTGAATTAATCTGTTTGAATATGCACAAGGTACCACTAGTTGTGCATACATTAGAATCAACGCAGTGTTGCCAATTCAATAATAGAATGCTTAATTCTAAATGCATTGTATTACAAGGCGTTTGAATGAAGTTATGCTTTAGATTTGCCACAAGCACACACAAATCACTGTTACAAAGTATGATTAAGTACTTTAGTAATATACCTCGTTTTTTTAACATAATAAACTGCAGATCTCCTGCTATATTATTTTTTATTGCACTTTTAAAGGGCTTATTGAAAGTAACGCAAATCTATAGCAAGATAAGTTTTATCAATGAAAGAATAAATGTGTAACTGTGCATTTTCGATTTGAAGAAGATGCCATGCAGTATCCGTTTCATGGAATTTAGCAAACATAAAATATACTATAGTAATTGTTACAAGAAAGAGGGTTGCAACGATATAAACAAGTCGACAGTACACATTAATATTTTAGATGTCAGATAAAGGTGAATTAAAAAGGTGTTAATAAAAATGTAAGCTATTTACTTACTTTGATCTAAAGTAGTGAAACAAACTAAATATAAATAATAACATCTGCTTTCATCAGTAAACAGTTAAATTATATGTTGCAGTTAATAATGATTGAGCCAAGTTTTCGAGGTATTGCACCAGAAGTCCAAACATTTTTTTTATTAAAGCAGGTCGATTTCCAAAAAAAAAAAATGATATTTGATTCAACCCATGTTGAATCATTTTTTGGTAAATCTACCAGCACTGCAACTAAAATATGGCACTAGAACTACGCTGGAACATTAAATCAGACAAGCAAAGCCAATATATAACTAATAGTTAGTACATTTCGGAAACTTTCCAGTTTATACACTTATACACTTACAGTTTTTTTATAATGAAAAATTATATTTAAAAGTTTTTTTCATAGTATATTGCCAAATGAAGTTATTACAAATACCAATTAACAACAGTTTCCCTTCCATACGATTTCACAACCAAACATCAGTAATCTAAGGCTTATAAAAACTCAAGTAATCAAATGCATATACAAACTATTTTAATTAAAAATTCACACACACTAAAATAATACTTTCATTAAAAAGAATGCTGAATTTTATACATATAGAATTAGAGTTCATTTTTAACACTACCTCCATCAGTAACCAAACGTATGATAATTTTTTTTTAACCAAAAACTAACATTATAAGATACTTTCATTGTAAAGAATGCTGAATTTTTTACATATTGAAAAAAAAAATGCTTTATAAGCACTATCTAAGGATATTTTTTTTATTTTGTTTTTAAGTTCAGTTTTATAGCATATCCCATATTTATTACGAGCTCTACAAAATAAATGTAACGAAAATAACACCCACTAGTGAACACTAAAATATATATTTGCAATCAATCTTCGAAAAAAGACAAAACCACACGCGGTTGATCTTCATGTTTAATTCAGCAGATCGGTTTCTGCATTACGCATCCTACCAGAAGTAGACATTTCCTGCAATGTCCTCTTATTGAATCATTTACTAGAAATATTGTCACATGTGGGCTCTTTATTTCGTTATTTTAAACAGTAAACTGTACATTATGCATCAGAATTTCTTGCAATAACTTTACATTTCCAAATTCTATAAATGATAAAATTGTATTTTTTTAAATTTGGAAATGATTTTTAGATCACCTCTTCAAAAATAAAAATAATTAAGATGTTTTAAACAAATAAGATATTTGAAATAAATTTAATTTTGATAGTTATGTATAGTGAGAGTAGTAATTTATTTTTGCCCATTTTGTAAATTAATGAAATTTGAAAAGCGAAAATAAGCTTTCTGTTTGAGTTTATCTAAGTAACAAAATATGTTACTATTGAAGAACTCAGTGCAAATTATGAATTACAAATTGAGTCACGTGACAAAAACATTAAATTAAATAAACCAAATAATATACAAATAAAACCAAATAATATACAAATATACAAATAAACCATAAATATACAAAGTAGTTATAAAATAACGCTCGTTATTCGGGGTGGACTGTAACTTAATAATCCATATGTAACAAAAATTGTGACACTTTTACTAATCAAGAAGGGGGAAAAAGAATGGAATCATAAAAAATAATGATAAAAATAATAATCATAAAAAACATACGCGTCCCTTGACCAGGGTTCTAAATTACGAGACGTAGTCAATTATGGCCAATTACGGCCAACACAGCTAATTACGCCTCGTAATTTAGAATTCTAGTGAAGAAACGAGTTTGTTTTTTATGATTAAATTATTTTCCCCCATCTTGACTAGTTAAAGTATCAATGGTTTTTTTTTTTTTTGCATTCCGATTATTCATGCAAACTACAGACCTCTCCGAATAGCGAGCTTTATTTTATAACCACTCGGTATATTTGGAAATGCTGGTGTTAATGGGGTATTCACAAAGTTTTCGTTAATGGGCTAATGCAGCTTTGATATGCTAAGCTTTTACTAAATAGGGATAATCAGCTTAACAATCCTGAACAATTAGTTATAAAATCCCATTTAAAAAAAAAAAAATGATGATATATTATGTAAACATTTTTTCACCAGGTATGAAAATGGTTATAACAGCAAAATAAAACAAATGTTAATTTAAAATATTGTTCAATTGATAACGTATTAATGTTAAAAGAAGTGTTTCCATTAATCAATATTTTTTATTTGAAAACTCAAAATAAGAATTATTAAATAACCAGAAAATACTTCGCCAAATTTTTGTTTCATTTTTCTGTTATTAAAATTGTATGCTAGATCATAAAATTTTTAATTGGGGAAATAATACTTTTTTTTATAGAACTAAAGATTTGAATATAATGCAAAAGGTCTATTAGACCGAATATACTTCTTAGTTGTTTATTAAAGTATCCTCAAATTTCGATACAAATATTTTTAAAATTCTCGGTCTTAAGTGTTATGTCCTTCTGTTTACATTTATTGATTTAATTTTAATTTTTTCACGAATAGATTTCCTGTTTTTTTTTTTAAACAAGTGTATTTCTTAGTCTTACAAATAGTTTGAATTATTCTAAAAACATGTCATTAAAAAGTATTTATCTAAATTCTTTTTATTTCAAAAGAAAATATTTGTAAAGATAATAAGAAAAATTCCGAATTATAAAAAAAGTTTAATTACTTAGAATAATTAATTCGAGCTAATTTATAATCTTATTAAATCAAAAAATGTCGATGTCGTTTCAAATGATGTTCAGATTGTTTCACCAATACTGACGATTAATTAGTGGTTTTGGAAAATATGCAATTTCAAAAAATGAAAGCTTAACATTTTCCCCCGAGTGCATAAAAACGTGGTTTTATTAACTATATTCAAATCATTTTTTAAGTTTATCAATCATTATATTGAAAAAATTTCAAGCACCATTACGAAATCTTTTTCAACTAACTATTCGTATTTAAATGATATCATTCTAATATAAATCGATATATTAGTAATTTCAATAAAATAATTACAAAACTTAAGCTATTTAAATGTACTTTATCAAGCCAAAGATATATTTAACAGTAAACATTATTTAATTGAATAAATTTACTTTGATATTTTAAACAAACACTTATAATCATGCAGCATAAGCTCTTCTATTTAATATGACAACAACTTTTCACGTTAAGAGCTCAGACACATTAAGCCGATCAAACACAATTTCAAATGCTTTCCAAACAGTAATCAGCTTATTTTATCGGTTCCAATTATCCCGGAGAAAATGATACAGTCTTAAAACTAAATCTTCTTAATATTTCATTGCGCACCGCCCACTGTTTAAGTACTTAAGATTATATTATGAACTCGGGGTTGCTTCAGCTTGCCGAGTGTCCACCGATTCTCGAGATTCCGACTAAGTAAGCTTGACCGATTCCATTTGATAGAGGATATGAAGGGATGTGTAGGATAATAACACATCGTTTCATTCTGAACCGTTATATTTTTATTTTAAAAAATAATAATAACAGTCATTTAAGTATTCTTAAATTTGAATTATGAAAGGTTTTTATATTTGAAAAATCATTTTTGACCTTTGAAAGAGTTTACAGAAACGAGATGCAAGTACTGTAAGCCAATACGAACAAAATATGAAGTGCTTTTTCATTCTTTTCTTTGATATTATAAGAGTCATCTGTTAGAGATCTGTTAGTTTCATAAAGTTTTTATTTAAGTTTTTGAAGTTGAGACTGTACTCTATTATATTATGAAAGAATCTTATAAGCAATAAAAAAAACTACTCAACTTATGATGTGTGAATTACGTTAAAACTCTCTTATATCAAACTTGAATATCATAAAACTGTGACAAATACTAATTTTTTTTAAAAAAATTAATTCGGGAATATATTACCGTTTTTAAACAAACTCCCCTTCTTAAATAAATGGAAGCTTTATACTTTTAGAATTCTAGATCACTTACGCGAAATATTTACCCGAAATGATATTCGAAGCACTTATGGTTTTTATTTTAATGCTTTCATTATCAAATTTAGAGCTGATTCATTTAAGAAAGAACATAAGCAACTGTTATCCTATTGTAGCCAATAGATCTTACACCAATAAGATAAGTGGCCGACTATCATTCTAATAGAGGATTCATCCGATCATACACAACGCTTCGGAGAACCTTAATCATGCTGAATTGCCTTAAGCAACAATGTCCTACAGAAGGGAGTGGGGCAGGACTACGGTCATAACTAATGCGAAAATATATTGTGGTATCCTCACAAAGCTTATTGAATGTCAATATATCAATGAGGTGACGTTCGGAATTCAATACATTGTACGTGGCTATTTATGTGATAAATCAGTATATTTAAAGGTTAATTTAACCATTGATATTACTAAAGGATGAGGTAAATAAAAGCGACCCCGAGCTAGAGATGGGAATACGTTGAAATGCTTGGCGAGAAAAACTCTTGACTCCGCCTGAAACCTGTTTTTGCATTGGTTGGATCGGGTAGCTTCACATTAGAGCTACTCATAGATTGGTGGCGGGTTCAGATTTTATTGTATTATATGAAGACGCCCCATAATGCAAATTTTGTGTCTTGCAATCAATTTAGAATGTTTTGTATTACCAAGAACAAAAAGTTCAAAATCTCTAGGATAAATAGCGACCGAAATAATCACTAGTGGGAATTTTTTTTTGGTCAGCTCTACAAACCTTGTTTAAGATTTCATTTCAACTAGATTTTTAAACCGCGTAATTGCCGGCAAATAATTCACCAAGCGTTTGTTTGGGCTTAATATTGAAGCGATCAATAGCTTCAGTTAGCAAACCTGTTTTGTATTGTTTTTTTTTTGACTTGGCAACATTTCTATCGTATTCTTATCTCCAATCTCCAAGTTGGGGCCGCTTTTATTTGCCTCACCCTGTACTGGTTAAAATGCTCTACATGTTAAATTAGTTAAAATTGAGTTTTACTTGGACTTGATAAGGCTTTGATAATTTTAAAGATATGGTCAATAACTTTAAAAAAAATATTAACGAACAACTGAAATTAAATAAGGAAGTAAAATTTTTTTAGTAGATAAAGGTATATTTTTCACTATGAATTTGTTGAAGAAAACTATCAGAACTAAGCCTTAAATACCCTACAATCACACGTAAAAACGTAAAATTCTGTTATACTTTAATCATATGACGAGTATAAGGGAAGAACTGCTTGCTTTATTAGGAGTCTTCCCGTAATTGTGTCTGCTTGGCGGACATTGGCGAGAAGAAACCAATTTTTCTTTCGGTTCTTCATTCGCAATACACACTCGTGACTCGTGTCCACTGATATCTGGCGTTAATCAGGGGTGCCGCTAACGAAACACAAAGCGTGTAACCAGTTTCTTTGCACCAGTTTAGGCAATTTCTCACTAGCATCGAGAAAGAGGACGATTAAGGAAAGCCTTCTTCGAAATCAAGGGTTTTTTCCCGTGTACTCAAAACAAAAATCTTTAAAAATGTAAATTTTTAAGCAATAGTGCAATAAACTAATAATTTTTCAGAAAAAAATATATTAAATTCATTAAGAATTTTTCTGCACTTAAAAAAATAAATTAGGTTATTCAAATAAGTTTATATTTAAAAAAATAGCTTGCAATGATGTAAAAAAATCTTTATTTTAACACCTTATAAAAGCAGCCATGAATAATAATTTAAATGAAAATAAAAGAGGAAAAATAAAAACAAAATTCTTTGCCTCACTTTAATTATTCAGTTCCTTACTTAAAATTCGTTTATCGTGTTTTTTGTTCTACTTAATATTCTCTTACTACCTTTTTTGTTCTCAGAAAAAATAATCATGTTACAGAGTATAAAAAATAACCACTTGTAAAGAAAATCAGACATGCTCTTCGCATTAATTGTTTTGAAAGTTAAGTTTGCCTTTCCTCGGCTGACTAGCCTCCCACTGTAGCTTGTAATTGCATGAGATAATTATTACTATAAGGAGATTGGTATATCGTTATTTCGTAAAAAAAAAAAAAGATAATTGAAAATATTTGCTTAATGCCTTTTGTTTATTGTGACTATAAAATATAATTAAAAAAGTCCCATTTTCACTGTTAGAAAAACTTATATTAGTCAGGTACATACCTGAAGCGTTAACCATAAGGGAATATGAAATTAAAAATCGTAACACTGAATAAAAAGCAAAAAAAAAAAGATCCAAATATTTAATAAAAATAAGTATATCCAGGTTATTTATTAATATTGCAATTTTTTGTGAGTTACTAAAAATAATGATATTACTTTACCTGTTAACTTACAAGATAAAATTTTTTCATTGTAATTAATATTTAATTAGAAATTGAGTGCAGTGTGAAGGTGGTGGTGGGTAGACTTTTTAAGTAACGATATTTGTTAAAAGATTTTTTTAATAAGTTAACAAAATTAGCTCAGTTTTATTACCTTATTTTAATAGAATTACTGACAATTATAAAAACTCATATTTATTGTCTTTAATAAAATGTATTTTTAATTTTATAACGAAAAAAATGAAACATAATATTCAAGTATTTCAAATTTTTTGTTTGGAGGCAAAGAATATTTTATAAAACAGATTCGAATAAGTTCATAAAATAGAATTGAATGAGACTCAGAATACAATTGGTTAGTTTTTAATACCACCTTGCGCCTTAGGGAAACTCATATTTATTCAGAAAATTTCCATATGAATACAATGAAATACCCACGTTAAAATGACCTTAATATAACATAGAAGTCAACCACAGTGCTCTAAAAGCGTAGCTCCTCCTACGTTCAAGAAATGAAACAACTACAACTAGCCTGCATTGCATGATAATATATGAGCAATTTATTATAATACAATAAAAAAACACATTTTTAATAACATAAGTAAAACATAGATATAAACTGTAGGGCCGTGTTTATTGTGAATTTGATATAAATAACAATATGCATTTGAATTCGATATAAATAACTGTAAAGTTCAAATGTAAGTAAACTAAAAGTTATTTTATTGATCTCCTTTTTCGACATTTTGCTTGTTACTGATGTGGAAAAAATCACTAAATATGTAATTTATTTGTCAAAAAAAAATCTTATTCTGTGATTGTTCTCACAACAGTAATAAGTAAAACGTCGACACAGCAGCTGAATAAAATAACTTATTTTACTTGCATCTGGAATTTTTTGGTTAATTATATAAGGAAATCAATCGCAGATGAATTTTTGATGCGTTTAGATTATATATTTTGTGAGCATGAACTAAGCAACTGACAGTATTTCTACATAACACTTGAAAGATTATTCATTGATTAAAATTGGCGTTGAAAGTATAATTACAAATTTAATTCAGCAGTTAATCCTCTACAAAATATCAAAAGAAAAGGATATTGTGGCGACGCGCTGAGCATAGAAGTATGGAGGATCATTAGTGGAGACGCTCTTTGCCTGTGGTCACCCGTGGTGGCGCTCAAGTACTGGAAAAGTTAATACACATGCCCCACACTTCAAGCTGCTCTTTATAATCAAACTGCACGTTGGACTATCCTTCTTATTTTTTCAGTAACTTTCACCAAGTTTACTACCTGTGTGCGGTGCCAGTAATAGAATTTAATTTAATTATTTATATTTAATAATAATCATTCTTGTTCAATTTTTTATTTAATAAACTTTTGTTACAAGCGTTGAATAAGGTAGTATTTATATAACCTAGCATTCGCACCCGCTTGTATAATATCATAAAAATGCAACGATATTATTGATGCATATAGAAAAAGTTCGACATTTTACTTTAATAATTTCGCAAGGTTAAAACCAATATTGAACCATGTCTTACAGCGACACTAACAGACCAGATTGACGTTCATCAGTTTTAATGAACCTCTTAGAGACGTTCCAGTGTATATTAGATTGCATAACGATTAATGGGTCTCTAATCGATATGCCTATATATCAGAAAGTCCACCACGTTATCCAGAGCATATTGATTTTTCAGACATCATTTTTAGCAATAGACTAAATATAATGCAATGTGTCAAAATATATTTTGCTAATCAATTAACTAATACATAATATATTAGGTAATGAAGGTATTGTAATGTGGTTGTAAAGCCGAAATATATATTTTGTGCTTTCTTCTTGTTTTGTATGATTTTGAAAAAGTGGGGTTTTTTTAGATGTTTTAATCTGGCACAAAATATATTTATGGACATTCGCCTGTCTGTATGTCCATTTGAAACCACTATACTGCTTGAACTAAAATAATTGCTGACTTCATATTTCGTACAAGTGTTCCCAGTAGCTGCCCAGCGTCATAGTAAGGTTTTCGAAAAAAAAAATCATGATCATTCAGAATCTGCCATATAACTTATGAGGTTTTAAAGTAATTGATATTCCTTCATATGGTACATAATAATCTTTAAATGTATGGATTTATCGATTGGAAAATTTTGGGGGAGAGACGTGCAAAGTTACACATCCTCATTATTATTATTATTTTGAATCGCACTGAAGCTCTCTTTCTCAAAAATAAATAACAAGTTTTCCAGTTCGTAAAGAAATTTAAAAGTTAATTCAAATTTCATAAAACTACAGTAACTAGCATGGTTATAATTCAGCACAAAACCTATTCAAATATATATTTTTTTTCTCGAATGGGGCTGCAATATTGGCAGTCAAGCCTTTGCAGAATCGGCACATTCCCCAGAAATGAGAGCCATTTTTTGTGGCCCCATCTAGGCGACTCTCGCTACCAATTTTGACGCACAGATTACAATGAATCTGAGCTCTCTGTGGATGTTACAGCATGCCGAGATTTAATTTTGCCGAGAGAAACCCAGGCCAAATGGACCCTCCACAGATCTTTTACATACCACGTAATAATATGACATGTCTTCCCATAATTTTCCCAGAAATTATTCGTTTTGAAACATGCTTGTATTAAGCACATAATTGACACAAGTTTCGTTAACTCCCAATACATAAAATTAAATTACTCTTATTCATTAATGCAGAACACAACAATATATAAAGAAAATCAAATACTTAACCCTCTAATGCATACTGTTACCGTTTGGTAACAAGTAACATAATCCACTTTATTCTAAGAGCTCCTCCTAGACAAATCTGTGTTTTTTTCACCTTACATTTCATTAGTTACTAATAATCCTCATAGATGACAGTAGTAAAAGTGTATTCAAAATTAAAGAGTGAGGTTATTAACTTTTGTGAAATTACGTTTTTGGCAGTATTCAAAGAATAATATTATTAGTACTCAATACTAATAAATTGTTTTGAAAAATTAATCATAGTTAAAAAGGATTATTTTGAAATATTTTTAGTAGTTTTCTAGTCATTATTATCAAAATTGGATTTTTGCTGTTGGTTTTTGTCATATGGGATTTTTTTAAAAAATTGAAATTATTTAAATTCTAATGCAGTTATTTTTTTTAGTATTTTTCCCATAATGTGCGAGTATTAAAGATACATGTATATTTTTTTGGGATGAAAATAAAAATTCATTCATTAGAGGGTTAAAATTAAAATTTAACATTTCACATAGCAACCTTCTAATTTTATTTTGCCTTCATATTTTGCTGGTAGTATTACAGCTAAACAAATTGACACCATCAACATTCCATATTTGGCCACATGTGCAAGCTTTCTTAACGACCCACTTAGTACAGCCCTTTCTTATACTCATAGCCCAATATAAATTACAATCCTCCCTCAGAACTTTTTCGCCTATGCTTTGTGCCCCCCTGATAGCCAGAATCCCAGGAATTCTTATTAGTTATCTTTTCATTCTTGCATCTGGCAACATTCCAGCAAGTCCCGGTGTCAGGCACAAATGAACCGATGGTCACGTGGTTGTTTGAGTTTCCGGGTAGAATTGCTATATGTGGAGTATGAGTGAATGGTGAAAAATAGGGAGCGAATATATGCTTTAGGTAAACAGTGGGGAAAGCTTTATTTAGCTTATTTTAGCCCATTGTGCCATTTTCGTGGTTAATCAAAGCATTAACGGTAACTTTGTGAAAAATATTAATATTTTAGTTTGCGAATAAAAACGTTAATATTTCTTTAAAAAAAAGTTTTAAAGTGCTCACAATTTTCAAAATTTGCTTTTCAGGGGACTTCATTTATCGCATAGGTGAAAAATAAGGAGAACATGCTTTTGAAAATATGGGAAAAGAATTATTTAGTTTATTTTAGTCCATTGGACTAGTTTGCTATTTAATCAAACCATTAATCTTTTCAATCTCAATGACAATTTGTCATTATCATTTTTGAGTTTTTTTGTGATCGTATGCAGCCATTTATGATATCAAAAAGCACATTATTCGATTATTCAGACTTTTTCCTTTTAGCAATTTTTTTTTTTTTATTAATTTCAATAGATGTCAGCCATATTATTATTTTTAATTATGATTAAAAAAAAATATGAGGGTGCCATATGGCATCACTGGTACTGGAAGGGTTAACGCTCTACTTTAAAATACCCTTAACAAATTAATTGCAAATAAAATTTCAATTTTTTGGAAAGTTAAGGTACTAAAATAATAAAAAAAAAATTAAATATTTTGCTCGTGTAAAAATGTGTCCTACATAAAATGTGCAGGAATAGGGTCTTTATTAGTCTTACATTTTAATTATTTAAAAAAACTAAACGGAATTCTCATTTTCATCTATCAAATTTTCTTGTTAATAGGTAAAAACAACTTTAAAAAAGACTTTGAAGACACTTGAAACTCACTAAAATATAGTCCTTATATTTCTTGATTTTTTGTGCTTTAGGGATATATCAATATTGTTTTTAAAAATCTTATTTCCTATATTATTGTTGAAATGTAAGCAAATAAATAATGTTTATCCGATATATACATGCATACATTAATAATGAGAAAGTTCTGAATGTAAACAATAATACGTTGATCATTTAACTCATAAAAGTTCATTTTTGTTTATTGCACATCCAATTCTCTTGGGTATCCGGCATTAAACCAAATTAAGCAAAGCTTTAATGATGATGAAGAATTTTAAGTCCAAAAATATCTAATTTAACATTCTCTATTTTTTGCTCCGTTGAGCATTGCAATTGGAATGCGAATTTTTATTTATCTGCTTAATACTTAAGTGAATCCCCTTTTTTGTTACTTAAGTAGCTGATTAAAAACATTTTGGTTTTCAAATAATTACTTTTATTTAATTATTTAGAAAAGTACGTTACAAATTGTGTACCATTTAAAGTTTCATGCATGCTTCATGTTGTTTTTGGCGAAAAGCTTATTAAGTTTTGATTAAATTTGTGCACAAAGCGATTGTTATCTTAAGAAAATTATTCGTAAAAATAAGTTTCATTTCTAAGTGCTACAAATGGTAATGATAGTAGCAACATAATAATAAAATAATAATCCTATAATTAAAGTAGGTAAAAAGTTTAAATTAAAAATTGTAAAAGATTTGTCATAATTTTAATGACAGAGAGAGAGAGAGAGAGAGAGAGAGAGAGAGAGAGTTGAAATTGGTTAAATCTTTGTATTAAAAAATAGTATTAAGAAATCCGAACTGAAAATGAAACACATATATTTTTAAGGTTTCTCTCTTTTCATGCATCTTTTAAATAAAAAAAAGTATCAGATTATAACGAATGTTCAATCAGTTTATTGAATACGTTATAATGTTTCAGGAGTTTGGTTTCTTTAGTATGGTAGTAGCATTTTGAGTTAAGATGTAACTAAGGATTTTAATTTTTTATACCATGTTCTTTGTTTATGGGACATCGCTCTATTGAGGCTTTTTTGAGGACCTTCACTTATCTTTAGACATGTCACTAAGCATACAAAAAATTGAGCGAAATGTGTTTTGTACATCCTCATTAAACTTAAAAGAAAATAACCTAACTTTGCAATAAAATTTAACTAGCTTATGTGGGAAAATGACAGAAGCATTACCCCCAAAAAATCGAATTTGAATAACCACTTGAATACAATATGACCTCATTTTTTAGCCAATGCAAAGAACAGATATTTATTTGCTAGTACATTATAAACGAAAACCTTATATATCAAAACATATATTTTAATTGCATCAATTTATTAGGAGTTGACCGTAATAGATTCACTTGCAAAAGAACATCGCATATTGTTTTATTAAAAATCCTCCTAAAAATACGCCTAATGAAAGGCCCAAATAATTTGAAAATTTAATTCTACAATAGCATTTAACTGCATTTTCAGGCACTGGTTGTACTGTTAAGATGAATGCTTGTATATTAGGTGGCCGAAATGATAGAGGGAAAGTGTCGAGAGGAAAGGCTTTTAATATTTACAACTATTTACAAAATAAAGATTATTTTAGAGACTTAAATTATAAATAACAAAACTTAAATGATAAGCCTAAGATACTGGTTCAGCAGCTTCTGAAATTCATGGAACACGACGGCCAGCAAGTTTGTTATTGAGAAGTAAAGTTACGTTGCCCTAGCAACGCGCTGTGCTGCCATCCAGGATCAAGGTGGATAAATCGTAGCTGCTCGCGCACCACAGTACTCCCCCCCTAGTGAGTTTCGAACGATGGAAACTTCATGCGCAGGCGTAACGATCTGGAATGCGGGTTGTGCGTCCATATCTTGTCACTTGAGGTGGAATACTAAATGTAACTCTTTTGTTCACATTGTTCTTCTCCGGTGATGAAACAGTTCCAGGATTCTTGTCCAAAAGCACAGGTGTTTTTGAAATCTTTTCGGGTTCCTCATAATTCTCCGAAAAACATGGTTTAACTCTGTCTATAGATATGTTAACGTCTTTTTGCTTCATCCTGAGAGTAAAAATCTTGTCGGTTCTTTTTAAAACCTCATATGGTCCATGGTATGGTTGTTGTAGGCTGTGTCGAACACTGTCTGTGCGGACAAATACGTGAGAGCATGTTTTCAAATCTTTGAATACAAAAGGCTTCTGCTTTGAATGGTGATGAAATGGGATGGGTTTTAATTCCTCCATGGTGTTTTTTAAATTCTTCACAAAATCTGATTGTGCTTCAGTATTTGAATTTTCGAGAAAATCACATGGCAACTTAATACTTTCACCATACAAAAGCTCTGCCGGGGTGGCTTGACAATCATCACGCAAGGTCGTGCGCAATCCAAGTAGAATAATCGGAAGTGACTTTGTCCAACTCGGATTTTCGTCCACATTATACTGGCTTTCAAGGTACGATGCCAGCGTTCAATACAGCCGTTGGCTTGCGGATGATATGCGGTCGTTCTACTTCTTCTAAAACCAAGAAATCTTGATAGCTCTTGAAATAATTGGGACTCAAATTGAGCACCTTGATCAGTTGTAATTACTTGTGGGATACCGTAGCGAGAGATCCAGTTCTTCAATAAGGCGTCAGCAACCGTCTCAGCTCGAATATCTGGTAGGGGAATAGCTTCCGCCCAACGCGTATAGCGATCAATTATGGTCAGGCAATATCGAAATCCTTCTGATGATGGCAAAGGACCAATCAGATCTAGATTAATGTCTTGAAAACGCTGACTAACGGTAGGAAATTCTTGCAATGGAGAATGAACATGTTTAGAAATTTTAGATTTCTGGCATTTTAAACAATTTTTGGTCCAATTACGAATATCTTTACTGATTGAAGGCCAAATGAACTTTGATTTTGCTAGTCGAACAGTTGCTTTGATTCCAGGATGTGAAAGATTGTGAATGCTTTGAAAAACTGCTTTTCTAAAGTTAGCTGGGACGAAAGGTCGTTTTACTTTAGTGGTTGTATCACAATACAATGAGCGACTAGAACCAAAAATTGGAATAAGTTCGATCTTCAGTGAAGAGTTAATAGATGTCATAAGATCCTTCAACTCCTCATCGCTCTCTTGAGCCTCGGCCAAAGTATCAAAATCAATCTGGGGTGATATTCCGATCTCCTCCAGTCTTGAAAGTGCATCAGCAACGATGTTGTCTTTTCCTGAAATGTGTTGAATTTCTAGGGTGAATTGACTAATGTACTCCAAATGCCTTTGTTGGCGAGGGGATGCTTTCTCCAATTTTTGTTGGAATGCATACACCAGCGGTTTGTGATCGGTGAACAAAGTAAACTCCCGACCTTCCAACAAATACCGGAAGTGCTTGATAGACGAATATGCTGCTAGCAGTTCACGGTCGTATGTGCTATAGTTCTTTTGCGCCGGTGTTAGTTTAACAGAGAAGAAACCAAGTGGTTGCCAATCATTAGCCACTAGTTGTTGCACCACTCCTCCTATTGCTATATCCGAAGCGTCTACCATAAGAGCAAGTTTAGCTGATGAAATTGGGTGCGCCAAAGTTACCGCCGATTTCAACAGTTCTTTGCATGTTGCAAAGGCGTTTGAAGCTTCATCTGTCCACTCAATTGCACGATTGTCATTCTTTTTGCTGTTTTTCAAATAATCGTTTAAGCTTGCTTGGTGATGAGCTGCTTGAGGTATAAACCTTCGATAGAAATTTAAAATACCTAAATATCTTCTAAGTTGTTTGACAGTTTTCGGTTTTTCGTAATCTTCGATGACTTTGATTTTTTCTTCCGTCGGACGAATTCCTTTTTGAGATACAATATGACCAACAAAATTTACCTCAGGCTGAGCGAAGTGGCATTTACCGAGATTTAATGTTAACCCGAATTGTTGTAATTTCTCAAAAACTATTTTGAGGTGACTTAAATGCTCCTCTTTTGAGCGAGATGCAATTAGTATATCATCCAGATAGACGAAACAGAATTCCAGACCCCTTAGCACGGAATGCATAAATCTCTGGAATGTCTGCGCTGCATTTCGAAGACCAAAAGTCATCAAGGGAAATTCGAACAGTCCGAACGGTGTACAAATTGCCGTTTTTTCTATATCAGACGGTTCCATCGGAATTTGATGATAGGCACGATGAAGGTCCAATGTGGAGTATACAGTTGTACCTTCTAATTGGTGCGTGAAATCATGTAGGTGTGGTATAGGATACCTATCCGGCAATGTAGCTGCGTTCAAAGCACGAAAGTCTCCGCATGGCCTCCATCCTCCGTCCTTTTTCTTGACAAGATGCAATGGACTAGACCAGGGACTGCTAGATGGCCGGCAAATGCCTTGCTCAAGCATGTAGTCGAATTCTGCCTTGGCGATTTTTAGTTTATCTGGCGCCAATCTACGAACTTTAGATGTCACAGGAGGACCTTTAGTTACAATGGCATGGGTGACATTATGGCTAGCGTTCACGTTATTTTGTTGCATCTTATTTTCTGAAAATAAAATTTTGTATTCCTGCAGAAGAGAATTTATAGCTGGTTCGAAACGACTACTATCGATGGGTGTCAAAAATGAAGATGTGCCTTTAACGGTTTTAGTCGGAACTGACAATGATGTTAAAGGATCAATCAAACGCTTTTGTTTAATATCGACCAGGAGTCCATGTGCCTTAAGAAAATCCGCGCCAATTATCGGCTTGGAGACATCTGCTATGATGAAATTCCATTTGAAATGTCTTCTTAAACCCAAATCTAAGCTGACAAGTTGCTTGCCGTAAGTTTTTATTGAACTTGAATTCGCAGCATACAGCTTAAAATCGGAAGGTGACAGCTTATTTGGTCTTGGCGGTGGAATTACAGACACATCTGCGCCAGTGTCTATAAGATAGTTTCTCATGCTTGATTTGTCAAAGAGAAAGAGGCGACAGTTTATCTGGCCGTAGTCGTTGGCCTCTTCAAGCGACTGGCCCATTAGTTTCCCGTAGTACCTGCCGGCTCTTCAAACTCGCACGGCTTTACACATTGATGAGCCTTTTTACCAAATTTGTAATGGTACCAACATAGCTTATAACTCGTAGACTTCGATCTCGAACGACTGCGATTTCGGTTATTTGCAGATTTATTTGTCGATCGACCCCTTGCCGTGAATGCGTCAAACTTTCTAGTTAACTCTGCTATGCTATTTTCTAAAGAACTATTTTCATCCTTGACATAATTCGGTTCGGGAATTTTTTCGATCGGTTTACTCACTGTACATAATTCTGTAGCACTATATATACCGATTATTTTATCCGCCATCGCTGCAATGTTATCCAGAGAATCAGAGCTTATTGAAAGTATAGCCTGAACTTGTTGTGGTAACCTCTGAAGCCAAAGAGACTTTAACAATTCTTCAGAAATGGCAGTTTCAGCCAAACTCTTCATCTGTCGTAACAAGTCAGATGGACGTTTATCGCCAAGATTAAGTTCTGTCAAAACTTTTCTTAACCTAGATTCTTCCGTATCTGTCAATCTATCGAGTAATGCATTCTTTAATACGTCGTATTTGCTTTGCGCTGGAGGATTCGATAAAATATCCACGACAAAATCTAAAACATTTTCATCTAATGAAGCTACGACAATGTTATACTTAGTAACGTCTTGAGTAATATTCGAATTTGCGAACTGTGCTTCAAGTTGTAAAAACCATAGCTTAGGCTTATGTCGCCAAAAAGTTGGCGGCTTTATCGACACTCTATTTACCTCTAAATTGGTATCTAGAATTGGCGGATTTAAATTTTCGCCAGTATTCTCAGTCATTTTTAAAAGTCAATTCAAATAATAATAGTTATATTTAAATTCACAGACCTTCTTTCAGCCACAAGAGATCACGTCCAGGATCAACAGTTGTTAAGATGAATGCTTGTATATTAGGTGGCCGAAATGATAGAGGGAAAGTGTCGAGAGGAAAGGCTTTTAATATTTACAACTATTTACAAAATAAAGATTATTTTAGAGACTTAAATTATAAATAACAAAACTTAAATGATAAGCCTAAGATACTGGTTCAGCAGCTTCTGAAATTCATGGAACACGACGGCCAGCAAGTTTGTTATTGAGAAGTAAAGTTACGTTGCCCTAGCAACGCGCTGTGCTGCCATCCAGGACCAAGGTGGATAAATCGTAGCTGCTCGCGCACCACAGTACTTTGCATCAGTTGATTAGGAGTTAACTGTAATGAACTCACTTGCAAAATACCATTGCATGTTGTTTTATTAAAAATCCTCCTAAAAATACACATGATGAATGGACCATTCATTATTTAAGCATTTAAATCTACCATAACATTTAACTGCATTTTTTAAATAACTGCTTATTATTTATTCAGCATTTGGAATGAATTACCTTTCTAAGCAGTGCTATTGACATAGAAAGAATGTTTTGGTTACATAAAAAATGGTGAAAAGGTCTTCAGATTGTTTTACAGAAAAGATTATTATTATTAAAAACATAAATACCACGTAAATATGTTTCCTATAACATTTAGTAACCGTTTCATCTGTGTTGGTTTCACGAATACACTACTGAAACTAAAACAATTCAATCCATTGAATTCAAATATTCATTCATTCTTAAATCTATTTGCGAATCCAACAAGTTAAAGGTATTTCATTACATTAAAAGCATCAATTTGGACCATCTATCAATCACATTTGTCGAAGTTTTTTTTAAACTTATCCTCAAACTCCAAATGAGAACAGTTTTCTAGAAAAAAATATCGGAATTCAAAATACTAAAGCCTATTGAATGTCTTTTTATTGAGTAGAAGAAATGAGCCGGGACACTCACTCTTGTTGTCGGCGGACATATTGGAATAAGTGTTCGGCAAAGTTGTGGGAAAAGTTAGGATCCCACTAACGGGTTGAAACGTGGCTTTTTATGTGAATTTTTGAAATAAAAGTGCATTAAAGAAAATGTTCTACTAATTCACATTTAAATAACTTTAGGGGAAGGTGTTGTTCCTTTGACCACTTCACACCTTTTATTTTTTTTTAAACTAAAGTATACAAATTAATTTCATTTTTTTTATTTTATTCCAATTTGTATCCGAATTTTTTATCTATAATTTTTTAAGTTTCAGTTTCAATTTAATTATTTTGTATTTATTTTTTTTAAAAAATATAATAAAAATTTAGTCCTAAAGTACAACATATAGTTGTACCTTTGACCATGGGTTGTTGTACCTTTGACCAGTTTAGAGATAATGAAATAAACTAATTCCATTTAAAATAGAGTTTATAAACTTTTCTCAACATCAAAATAAGCTGTCCTTCATTGTTTCCATATTTGACTCCTGGCTATTATAATTACAAGAAATAAAAATACTTGCACCATGCACTAGTTTTTTTTTTTTTTTTTTGCCATGTAGTTTTGAAAAAAAAAAAACATTTCAATTAAATATAGTTTTAAGTGTACACAAAACCATTTGAGCACAGTTATTATTAAAATGTTAAAGAATTAAAAACCACACATTTTGTTTGACAGACAGGGATTGCGCCCTCTAGAAGGGAAGAGTGTAGGCTTTTTAGCCCATTATCCCGCTCGCCAGAAGAGACAGTCACAAGAGACACACAAAGAAGGACGCCACAAACACATAGACAAATAACAACATTTATTGACAAACACAAACGTCCATGCCTTTATCGGGATTCGAACCCGATACCAGCAGCTCCAAAGGCTAGCACTCTAAGCATTGAGCCGGC